>JARFOC010000666.1:244200-260734 GCA_031763485.1 Osmoderma eremita | reverse complement strand
ACATTGCTTCTCGTTTAAGCGATGAAGAATTTGCAGTAAACCATCAGGATGTAAGAGAACTAGTACTCGGGGAAGAACTGATGGAATTAATTGATGCATCCACCTCAAATGCATTGGTAAACGAAAATAAGGAAAATCTCGCCAAATCTCGATTTACAAGATGTGAAAAAAGGGCTAAATATGGCTAAAGAATTAGAACTTCATTTCATTCAAACTGATAGTTCAACGGTGCGCAGCGCAAAGTTTAAAAGAGGGTTAAGAAATTGCTTAGCTCCCTATAGAGAGGTTTTAGTGGAGTTAGAAAAAAAAGCTACAATCGAAAACCAATGTGAAGATGAACTAAGTGATGAAGACATTTTGCCCATTAAAAGAAGACTCATATCTGACAGCGAGGATGAGTGTTGAAAGATTACATAATTTTACAAAAGTCTTCATTGTTTTTGTTGAAAAACAGTCTTCTAGTTTAGTTCATGTTTCATTTTTTTTATCAATCCTTATATGAACTCTTCAATTCAATTCAATAAAAATAATTTATAATTTATCTTGTCTTTTGTATTTATTGGTCTCCATATGACGCGGTACGAATGATGTGATTTGTACTAATTCCGAGTTTCTTATAGCGCGGTTTCCATACAACGCGGAAGACGGTTTCCATAGAACACGCTGCGAATTAGCCTGGTTTGTACGGCTAAATCCGAGTTTCTTATAGCGCGGTTTCCATATAACGCGGTACGCACTCACCGCGTTATAGTAGGGTTGACTGTATTTTGTAAAAGTCCTTAAAAACGTTAGAGACTTCAATATAATTAAGTTAAATAGTTAGGAAACTCGATAACTGATACCGAATGGAGATCTGAATTCGTAGTTCATTGTCAAAGCCGGCATATTATTGTTAGTCTTATTGAAACCTGTTTTGACTTTATATAGCCATTAATAATTTAGAAGTGTTATGTAATCCGTAAACGATGCTATAATTTTCTAAGTCGATCGGTCGATGTGTGCATGCGAAACTTGATTCCGAATGTTGTCTCAACAAATAAACATTACGACTTGAATCGCCGAGAAGGCTATGGAAAGGTTATATTACCTGCTTATAATACGGAGAAGTAATGAAATATTTATTGTCTTCTGTACCTTATTAGCGAGGACCTTTGCCATTGACTACGATTTAATTTATTCACTTCCCAATGCTACACGATACTCGTAAAACAATAATCGTGTATTTCCATGGAATGAGTTATTTTTTACGTGATGCACGTATGCATTCATGGGTGTTTAACTTGCGCATACAACTGTATGCATGTACAGTTAAACTAACGAAGGATGTCCGGTTACTAGGGTACATTTGCAATTACAGACAGATTACTTTATTTATAGAAATCAAACATACACTAAGTAAAAGCACGGACTGTTAGGTACTTTTCAACATAATCGCCGCTAATGTTAAGGCACTTATCCCAGCGAGACACAAGCTTTTGTAAGCCCTCTAAATTTGTAAAATACTGCCGTACTTCCTCTTGAACTTCCTCGTCGTTTTCAAACATTCTACCCGACAACTGAGCTTTCAACGGCCCAACAAATGAAAATCAGAAGGAGTCAGATCTGGACTCTCATCCGTTTTCGTTGTTGATGTTTTTTTCGAACACCTTCGGGATCATCGTTCAGAGATGTGCGTCCACTTTTGAAATATTTACACCAAACGCCTAACTTGTTTTCGATTCATAACGCCTTCTCCGTAAGTATTCAGTATTCTTTTATGAATTTCGGTAGGTGTTTCATTATTTGCATGCAAATAATGATGGCTCGCACTCAAAGCTTGGAGTATCTTTCGATCGGAACTGACATTGTGCGGCTTTCACTGCAGTCGTTGTACTGAACCTAAGGCAATGACAATAGCCACCTATACAGTACATATGCATATCTAAAATGCGTGCAAGTTTCAACCTGATCGGAGCGACGTAGGCGGTGTGTCGCGCAAACGTACCTTAGTAACCCTTAGTAAAGACATCCCTTGTAGAATTCATGTTTCCTCAATAAAAACTGAATATGTGTATGCCCAGGGAATACCATCCGAATGAATTTTATCCGATATGTAAATCTTAAAAGAAGATAGGACCTGTCGAATTGAAAATTCCATCAGATAAAGTAAATTTTTTAAAAAGTAAAGGTAATTGTAAAAAAAATTTTACTAGTTTTTATTATTCAATGTTAAAATATTAATACCTATCCATTTTTAAACTAATAATTAGTTCACTTTGTTGCAGAGTGTGTAAGCAGGTGCTACAGGTATTTATATTTAGTGTTATAAACAATTGCATTATTGGGGTAACCATTTCCGCTTATTAATACGGTTGCTCAATTTGCGCCAACAGCCAGTGGCGGACGCACAACAGTTTACACATAAAGTAAATGGTCAGAAATAAATTATAATATGTATTCAAAAAGACTTCTGTAAAATCACAAAGTGAATAACATCTGTTAAATATCTGCAACGGTGTACGACTTGGTAATTTGCAGTCCGAATATTCATTCTAAAAAAAGACATATGCTTCTTTGTGTAGTAAATGATACAGTAAATTACATAAAATAAGGATAACACATAGATTAAATTTAAATTTTTTGAAGAATGCTGTTTGCTATTATGTGACGTTGACAATCCCTTTTGGACCAACACATGGAATATGTTGGAATAATTTAGGCCCGGCATTTCTGCTACCAATTGTGTAAAATTACCGTCTACACGACGTAGGCCACATTTTCAAAACAACCGAGGAACAACGAAATAGTATTTACGCCAGCGTGCATGTATACTACACAAGAGGTCTCGTTAAGACTGGCAGTTATACTGAAGGTTGTATCAAACCTCCGCTACTGCCCATTGGCGCTAGTCACCAACTCTACTTATTGATAGTATTTTCAAATGGTAATCCTCTTTGTTTCTGTCCTGAAGAAGATACAAATATTGTATATCGAAATTCACTTAAAAACCAGTCTATATATTTTTTTACTGTGAAAAACAATCCAAATTGCTCCTGAAAATTTTAATTCAAGTGTTTTTGTTTTGGGATTTGAGGTAAGGCTTTCTCGTATTATTAAGACTTCGAAAATTAAAACGGCTTCGATATTTGTTGTATTTATCTGTAATACACATATACTAAGATTACTCAAAATGCCTGTGGAACCATACGTTTGTCTTATCTTAAAAGAAAAGAATATGCTAAAAGAAAAAGGCCAAACAAATTTATGTAAAATACATGTATTTGAAATGTTTCCTTGAATTTGCCTGGAGCTAGACATCAGATATCTAAAACATGGCAGTATTTGCAATACCAGTACACTATACAGTATGCTAGTGGCTGCTATTCTCACCCAAACTAAAGCTCTGGCCACACATATTCGGGACGAGCACGACACGATTCTCGCACGACGTTCTTAAGTAATAACACAGGTTTAAATGCGATAGGCCACACATGCAAGTTGCGAATGCGAAACGAGCACGGGGTGCGTACGGATCTCGTCAACCGCAACGGGTCGTTTACTTTTTGTCGTACGAGTTTCGAACTCGTGCAACGTAGTTGCGAAAGGGCATTATGTTAGCATGTATATTGTCGTTATATAAACACAGCTGCTGTAAATAAAAATTAAAATGCATCGTCTACCATTGATGATCATCCACACGTATATATAATAATAATTCATAACTCTCCCCAACAGCGTGAGCCAATTACAGGGGATCAAAGGCAACCTTGGGTTATTATTATTACACCTGCGCCCGTGGAGCGACTTAAGATCTAGGCCCTCAGCGTTTGCCAAAGGAATTAGGAAAACCACGGAATACCGAGCGTAGTGAGCAAGTCGCTAACCGACTGTGCCACTATATATATCTAATTAATAATCTTACTTACCCCTTAGGGTGTTAAAATATTACTGTTCTGTTTATAAATGATAAAGTTTTGTGGATAAATGTTGCTCAAGCTTTCTTGCTCCTCGCCATTTTTATACTTTCATTCCATTGGAGGCCTCGCTTCTTGAGACTGTCCACTATTGCGCTGTTCCTCTTAGTCTCCCCTGCGGTGACTTCGCTAACAATACCCATTTTGTCTGTTTCTTCTCCTCCATGCATACCACATGTCCAAACCATCTTAGTTGTTGCTTCTCAATAGTTTCCAGCATAGGTTTTACGTCCAGCTCTTCTCTTATTACTTATTACTATTATTTTATCTGTACGAGTAACTCCGTTCACTGCTCTCAGGTAAGTACTTCATTTCTATGGCCGAATTCTATTCCTAGTCTTGTTATTTAAAATGCAGCTTTCACAAAGATATGTTAAGATTGGTTTAAATACTGCCATATAAATCGCTATTTGCGCTTTCCTGGTTATTTCTTTTTTCTTTATATATTCGCTGTTTAGTGCGTAGTATAGCTTTGGCATATTTTCTAATCTGTAGCGTATTTTCATGTCTTCTTTTCCATCTTTGTGAGTGTTTACGCCTAGCCTACTGCCTCTAATTGTTATATTTGCCTTCCGTCTATTTCGACTTTTACTCTTGGATCGTTTGTACCTATAACCATTACTTTAGTCTTGTCTATATTTATATTCGGGTTTCTCCTTTTTAGTGCTGTATTCCAAAGATCCAGGTTTATTTGCAGGTCTTTTCCCTCTTCGCATATATTACCACAATCATCCACACGTGTTAATATACAAATAAACGAAAAATAGAATTCTTTACGCTTATACACAGAGGAGTTTACACTTTTTACAAAAGATCCATTGAGAAAAACACCGATACCATACACCGATGTTTTAGTTATATCCTGCAATCGGTATTAATTTTTCATTCATTCTTGTAGATCCATCAATACAAATGAAAACACCAGCAAAGTAAGGAATTTACCACATGTGATGTAGGTACGGATACGTATGCGTCCCGTAACAGTGTGACTTCGGGGGCCACGACACGAGTACGATACGGGCCCCGTATGGAACTCAGGTCGCACAGGGCTCGTGCTCGTCCCGTATATGTGTGGTTAGAGCTTTAAACGTAGTCCGTGTGTACATTGCACAAGTAAGGGCAAGTTCCTTAATTCAACACTGGATGGCATCTGTTTCGTCATCAACGGAGGCACGTTAATTTATGGCG
Organism: Osmoderma eremita; assembly: GCA_031763485.1. Lineage (NCBI taxonomy): Eukaryota > Metazoa > Arthropoda > Insecta > Coleoptera > Scarabaeidae > Osmoderma > Osmoderma eremita. Next base: position 255,593 of record JARFOC010000666.1, on the reverse strand, counting down.
GTTGTTAATACAACTCTGATGGCTACAGGTTGAATGTGAATTTAGAAACCCTTTGTTAGATGGTTATGTTTAACCTAAATTATATGCCAAATGCGAGAAATGAAATATCGCCTAAACGTGGAAATTTTTTTGTTGTACTACAACTGTGTTAAAAACCATTAATTTTTATTGTATTCTATCTTCTAACTGTTGTTGCTCCATTATTTAAATCAATGTGTACATAACCTCTACAACTATTAATCAGATCCATCCACTATCGAAGAAGATGGAATGGATGGAACATAAGAAAATTTTGATGACGTTCAAGATGGATTTAGGAACTTGTTGGATGGATTATTATTACGTCATATCACAAAACATGTTTAATTTAGGAACCTTTTGGTTGTAATTGATGCCATCAGAGTGCAAACATGTTGAATTAAGGAACTTGTCCTAAATAGATAAAACGCAGAGGTATAGTGGTTACAATAACCTGGCGGCAGCTAAAAAGTGTTTGACTTGATTATGAAGTACGTTATGCAGAACGTAATTTCACATTAGTGTTTCAAAATATTGAAATACAACTTATTAACTTGAACAAAATTTTATTTTATATATAAAAACATTACAATGCATCTATTCTTACCATAATAAATAAATCAAAATAAACATAAATCTCAAAAATGAAACTCCATATATTTTCTGCAGAATCGTTGGTTAAAAACAGATTCTATTGTTTTGTAGGGAACTAAATTAATATATGCATTTTTTTATGAAAGTGGGAAAGGGTTGTTTTATTGCTTTTGTGGAGTGAAACCTATTATTTTCATTTAAAACAAAATATTATAAAATATAAGGAAAATATCCCAGATAATAGAACTACCAACTAAAGAAACACATATCAACTATAGTTAATAAATAAATTAAATTTCGGTAACTATGTTTCTGAGCCCATCGATCCTATTCTCCTATAAATAGATGCTGAGCAGCAAAAGCGTCCTTCGCCCCACAAACATCAGCGAAATACAGACTTGACAATACCGGTCACTACAATCGGTATTGTGGATGGTGTCCTTAACCGAAACCTATGCCGAAACTAATTCATACTTGAGCCGCCTAATACGTTCTCGTTGGAGAACTTCTTTTAAGTGTACAGATACCGGCAGTATCGCTCAAGATTTTTCACACGGCTTTTACACGACGCATGCACCAAGAATACACAAGTTGTTTGTGGTGTTTTAAAGTAGATACTAGATATACCATTTGCTCACTTCAATCTATGGGGGGACATGCATTCTGTACACAATATATACACAATGACGAACTTTTAGTAAACTCCCCGTAGAATGTGGGCACATGTCGAAATTCAGACACGAGCAGTTACACAATCGGCGGGCCTACAGTGTGCGCACAGGGCGATATTAAATTAAATCCAGTATTTACAAGTGTACCTATTTCTCTCTTTCTGTCGAAGACATTTTACTTTTACTTTTACCAACTGCAGCCGGACCGGCCCCGAGGCCGATTCTTTGATGCAATCATTCAATATTCGAAAGGTAACGAAAATGTGGATGTAAGATTTATATAAAATCGCAAGCGACTAGACCTGTCTGCCGCGGTGCTTAAAATTGACACAAGGGCACCAACCATAAAAATCGCAAGTTCTCAGAGTACGGTGGTTGTTTTGTTACATCCACAGAACTTAGCTAAGTAGCAAAGGAATGGCCTAAATAAATTTTAATAGATATATTTAAATGTACTTTTTCCATTTTTTTAAATTTATTTAGTTACTATAATTTACTATATTTTTTGAAAACAGTACACTATTTTTCATATTCCTGTGTACAAATATTACAATGAAAATCAATAATAATTATTTTGGAACTGTTTTCTTTGAATAGAAATATTTTTTATTATAGTATTAACCTCTAACTACAGCCTTATAGTGTGTCCAACATAATAACAGCCGTACGGTCATAATGACTCCTCTAATAAAAAATACTTTATTATAACTTTTAAATCAATTTTAATAAAAATGTTTTTAGTTCTTTAAACGAAAATAGAAATGAGAGCACATAAAGGTGATGGCATATTTTTCAGGTAAAATTTGTAATGACTAGCTTAATCGGCTCTGTGAATACAAGCAAAAGTAAATAAACATATTTTGGTATAAGAATGTGTTGAAATAACTAATAAAAAGACATAAAATAAACCTAAAACAATTAATCGTAAAAATGCCATTATCGGCGCATGGTTTATTGCTGGAGCCACCATACTAGCAAAGGCAATGAAAGGCAATTACAATACAATTAATACAATTAAAATACAATTTATAACAAGCATTAAAGACGGACTCGAGTTTCTGCCTACCAGGCGTCTCTCCGAATGCTAAACTGTTGAGATATTATATATGTATGCTTATCATTCTAGTGTGTAGTTGTTTCTCTAGTTAACGACAAGGGTAGTTCAGTTGTTTGTTCTACTTGATTTGATAGTGTATAAAACCATATATGTAGAATGTGTGTTGAAACATATAATGTACTGTTTATAATTATACATATTCAGTTCTGAATAAAACCTATACAAAATATAACATAAACCCACTTTCATCGCTAATGCCTCGCAAAGTTATTGCGAAATGTCCTAGCCACTTGCCTGCGTCACTACATACCCCATCTAGGGGACACCGGTCAAACACACAAGTCACCGAGACAAATGCAATAGCGCTAGTAATGACGCCTGGTAGGCAGAAACTCGAGTCCGTAATGGCACTTTTACGGTTAATTATTTTTGATGCTTCTTATAAACCTAAAACATTAAATTCTGGGAGAGCGTGCAATGGTCTTTTATATGGCACAATCCCTACAAATATAACAACGATGGGACGTCTTTCTTCTTTTATTTGAAGGACATATTCTGCAGGCCTTTCTTCTTTCAAATTTGTCATCGTGTATATTTTGTGCTTCACTAATATTTAGTACTCTTCCAAACCACAGTTTTATTTCCCGACTGAAAATTTTAAAATCTTCGTCTCATTTCCAGAGTTACCAGCATCATTCCTATTTTAGGATTATCCTTGTAAGACTGGTAAAGAACAAAGGCATTACTTCACGATATGTCGCAACATCCTAAAAAATATAACCATCGGCCAACGTCTTGTTCTTCGTCCGCAGGAATACACGCTATACTTATCGTCTAAACTATCGATGACTGCCCTATTGCAATTATAGTAAGATATTATTTCTGGTTTTTCGTTATCCGTGGCAATACTATGATGCATTTAGGAGACACAAACTACCGCTCTATTTTGTTTTGGAACATAGGAAATCATCGTTACTTCATTAGTGAATCCATAAAAGCTAGAAGTGCACAGGTTTTGTTCTCTTTGCTAAAAACTTTGGTGGTACTTCGGATTTATATTTTTGTCAAAGTTCCAACATAGGTCAAGCCTTTGTGTTTAGTAATTTTATCAATTCTATTGAAGAAAACCAATTATCGGATGTTACATTTCTGTTTGTTCTTTAGATTTGCCTTGCAAGTCGAAGTAGAATACTTCTGTTCTGCATGAGATAAATCGAATCCATCCGAGTTTTGCCACAGTATATGTACGCATTATAGAGGTGGGACGTTCTAGTATCCGTTAAAGCCATTATTTTCATGCCATATTTACATGTATTTGCAGACATATACATTTTGGATTTTGATCGACCACGAAATGAAACATTTCATCTATGCACACACCTATTTTCAGTATATAAACAGAACGGCAGTTCTCAATAAAAGCATTGGATATTTCCGAAATGGGAGCCAAAGGGTATTGTTTCTTTCTTTCGATTCTAGTATCGGGATTATCAAGTCGCGAATCGGTTAGAATTCATCACACACCTAAATATATCTCTGCCACTACCGTCTGTGGCAAAACTGGATCTAATACTTCCGTGATTTTTTTTTAATTTAGAGAGTCAATGACAAATATAGAAGAAAACAATAATGCAACATTACTTGTCGTTGAATGTCGCTATAAATATGTTTATCTAGAAATTACTTGTTATTTGGATTATCTAGAAATTATTTGCTATCTCGATAACGTTTCCAAGAAATGACAATCAATGATAAGTAATGTTTCATTACCGCTTTCGTATGCATTGTTTATTTCCTGTCTAAATTTGTTATAGGGGACAGTTTTCTAAATTAAACCGACTTTATTTGTGAAAAATGAAAACAAATTTTTTTTTTTAATTGAGGATATGGGGTCTCCCGTTATTAATTTATCCCGAAAATAATTCGCATCATTCTTGAGACTATGTAATATACTTCAAATGATATTCTACAAACAATAAGAAATCTGTTCTAGTTTGCCAAATATTTAGAAAAATTTTAAAAAAACATTCAAAATCGTTGGTGGTACCCAGAAATCGGGGGATCCGGCAGAAAAAGAAAATGGCGTTGCTCTTATACCAAGCTATTCTTTCAGTCTGTCCAGTTTCATCGAAATCGGGGATGTGTGGGTTGCCGGTGATCCCTTGTTAGAACTGCACTCGCAATAAGTAGACATAGTTATTTACATATGAAAATAAAGTAAGCTAAAAATGCGCCATAAACATTTAAGAAAATATACAGAGAACGCTGGGCTGGGAGCTGTAAATAGGAAGCCAGCTGAGAAAATTTTCCAGCAAGATAAATTTCTTAGGAAACGATGAAAAAAAGCTGTAAGATTCCTGCATAATGGAGAATTTAGTCTGTTGAAAGGCTTAAGGGCATTGGTCATATCCAGGGTAATTTTTAAAAACGGATTCCATTATTCCTAACCTTCAGTTATAAAAACTAAAAGAGAATGTTGTCAATTTTAACAGTTGCTACATTAGATCAATTGTTGGTGCATTAACTTTTGAATTTGCAAAAAAAACTTAAATATAAAACAGGGATTTAAAAGAAAGGAGAAGTTAATCCGGGCAAAACTGACTTCCTTTCCTCAGAGGCGTCTCTCGCGAAAGAAAATGTTTATGTTTATCAATTTTTACACTTTCTTCTGAAAGAGCGATTCTCTAAAACTGTAGTGTCTTTAAAATACTGTACATTATTGGCAAATCAAAATTGACATCAAGTGCAAGCTACCTTTGTAATATTTTTTAAAAATCTATTTTACTTTTTTGTAGCGATAAAACACTAATCTGCAATATTTTCTAGATATAATAAAAACGTATTGACCTGGCTAAAAAACCTTTCGTTTGGTTCCCGTTAGGTACAAATGAGTGGCTATATTTTTCTTGCATGCTATATGTATATGGACAACAATGACAAATTTACGAGAAGCATTTCTAAACCATGAATTATCCGCCTCCAGGTTTAATTGTTAATGTATTATTTTGCGGTAAGATTTCTTCGTTTATGTGAGAATTTCTTACTTCTTCTGCCTTTCACCTACGGTATCGAATTTGAATTCGTATCAATGTTACATTTTAGAAAATATTCTCATCATTTTCTGTGTAATCTGAAGTGATTTCATTTTGCTTTTTTTCCACTTAATAATTATGCACGCACCGTAGGTTGGCCAAACCCTGTAATACTGTGTGTATGGAGGAGAGTCGAAGATTTTCTATTACGCAATATTTCGCAATGAGTCACCGGCCTTTTTTTAAATACTATATTAATTTACGTCATATCAAGTTTTCTATGGAAAGCAAAAAGCTCTTCCCGTATAATGAAAGACAAACTCAATCACGTAAGTTCCCATAAACGCTTCCTGCACGCGGTGTGACGTATTTTTTGCAAGCGTTTCGAATGGTATCTCGATTCGAGCAAAATGCACATAAACATCGTTCGCCTCTAATTGGGAGTAGGTAGATAACATTTTGAATAAAATTATTAATTTCATCTGTAATAAATTCCAGACGCGCGTAGAAACGCTGATGGGAGCGAATCGGAGAAATTGTTTTTGCGCCCGCAGATACGGGTTTTAATTGAAACGATGGAAAAATTCGCACACCGTTGTATCTACGTTGGCGGAAAGACCAAGGTCGATGACTTTCTGATGTTCCTTGTATGTGTTGTGTACTAAAGCGATTAGATCTTTGGAAACATGTGTTTGAGATTTTCGCGCTTAAAATTATTGGATGAGAATCGTTTTACCTTTACAAACATCATTAAATTAAACCCACAATATTTTTGCATAGACCATTTGCAATAATATGTCATATAAATACATAGTTTTATAGATATAGATTTTCGATATTATGTACCAATAAAAAGTAAAACGTTGCAGTATTTTGATGAGTTGGGGTTGGCGTTCACATCTCGGGCCGCTTCTGTTTAATGTCTACCTTAACGATTTGTTTCCTTTACTTCACTACAACACACCGGCTTCTGCTGACGAATTAAAGATATTTAGCCAGAGATCTAGCGCAGCTGATGGCCAACATCTTCAAGATGATATTAATGCCATCATTGATTAGTGCATTATAAATTGTGTTCCTCTGCATTCATCTAAAAGTCGTGGTGTCTCTTATAACACTTCTAACATGCCAGTAGCATTTGATTACAATATTCGGAGTAAAATCATATCCAGGAGAGGTACTGCATAAGGTCTTGGGGTTTCGTTTGAGGCCATTGCTCCCAGTGTTTTGTATACTCTTTTTGCGTATAATAGTTCTGCTACCAATTTTATGTTGTTGTATATTCTTTTTGTATATAATAAAAATGAAACTTCGTTGGTGGTGTCCCAAACGTAACTAGTTTATTCTCTCTAAAATTTCTACCTAAATCCTTATATTTCTGCAAGTGCAGCTGAGGGCTGGTCTGGCTGGCTCCAGTATGCGTCTTAGGCGTAACATATAAATCACGTGTCAAGTGCTTAACTGAAGGCAACCCCTAAATCGTATTATGTGGTAATATACAGTATTAGTCACATTTGTAGAAACATAAGAAGTCTGAACACCCAGACTTCTGAATATTTAAGTTTTGTAATTCGCATGTGTAAGCAAACAGTTTACTGACGTTTATGCTTCGATATCCTTATACATTGCGTACGTTCTACGCAAACTGAAAAAATTCTATATTAAAAGTCGAGGAAACTTACTCTGAGCAAGCACTTTTCTTTCACTCTCGACTATAGTGCAGTTCAAGTTTTGAAGGAAGTATTGCTCGTATGGAGATCGTACCCCACGTGGCCAAATCTATTGAGGTAATAAATTTTATGTTGTCGCTTTGAACACTATAGTAAATTTTATGTTGCCAGCTCATAAGTGTCAATGTGTGAATTTATCTTGGAAAGATTTGTATTTATGGGGCATGTTCAGTTATGTCTTTATACTAATGTTGATGGAATAAAACCTAATTCAAACAAAAAGTACGTTAAGATATAAGTAAGATTTATATCCTATTATTTTAAATAGAAACAAGACTTTTAATTGTAAAGAATAATTTTATTCCTAGCATAGAAAAAAATGTTTTCAGCACCAATATAAAGGTATATTATTCGTCAAATACCTATACTTCTTATGTATTTTTAGGCATTTCACTAGAAAGATGTTTGCAGCGTATAATCCAAGAGGAGGATAAGCCATTCTCCGTCCTCTTCTCAGCCAATTTTATATAGTGCAGCTCATCCCTTTTCTAAGAGCTGAATTTGCAATCGATACCGATTGTCCTCAGCTTAGGTTTTTGTTTCTTCCTTTATTGTTCCCGCACGCCATGACTTAATTACGAAGAAAAAGTATTGAAAGGGTTACAACCAGTGAGATTGAAATTCATAGCAATGCTTTTGAGGGCCATACTGAGACTAGGCCATCACCCTTATCAATGAAAGGTGGCACAAGTTATCGTTGCCCCGAAACATGGCACACCGCCAGACAAAGTATCATAGCATCGCCCATTGCCATTGTATTCAAGGTATTTGAGAAATTATTCCTCAATGGATGAATCATATCTTATCCCATAATAGGCTAATAGCAGACAACTAATTTACATTCAGCCAAAATCATGCAATCATGCAATAGAGTAACAGTAAAAATCAGCATAGACATGGAAACTAGCGATATTGCTCCGCAGTGTTCTTGGACGTATCCAAAGCATTCCAACCATAACATATAAATAAAATAATATTTGATATAGGTATAATACATATTATTCCGTTAATACAATAGCTTATGTATCCCCATAATACGTAGCAGTCTTAGGCCATAAAAATTATATTAGATAATAGTAGTATTGCACACGATCCTTATTTTGTTGTTAGTAATGCCACAAATTGAACGGTAACTATTTGAGTCATCAGTGCTAATACGAATTCAATTAGCTGAGTATCATTTCACCAATTAGCTTGCGCGAACATAAAGTAAAGCAATTTTATTGTTTTTATTTCATAATTAACTGTAAACACATAGAAATAACTAAGATCTTTATAAATCGGCTTCCTGCTAACTTACAGAGCTTGTTTCATACAGCCCAGTAATTCAGTGTACACAGTATAGTTATTAGTTTCTTCGTTTTAACACATGCTCATGATATTTCCCTATTAAATGCTTCGGTATTCAGAAGTAAATAATTCAAGGCGTATGTAAGCGCGAAGTAACCGGTTGTGGATAATACATAATTTTCTTGTTCTTAATAGGAGAGCGTTTGCTCTTCCTGAACACGTTCATCGCCGGTTGATGAGAATTAATTGCAGGCATTATTTGGATCTTCTAAATCGGTAAATTCTCTTCGTGCCGGAAAAAAAACAACTGCCACGACTTTCAATGGAACTACCTGTTTGGATCGTTGGTAAACCGTAACTGCCATTGAAATACATTTTGTTTCGCATATTGCTGGTTATTATTGATTTTCGTCAAATACGGGTACTTGGAACAGTTACGATGAATAAAAGTGAAAGTGAATTTCATTGGGGTACCAATAACGTACGGTGATTTTGTTACCAAATACTTAAACAGAACACGCCCGTTACTCTACACCAGCCATGTCAAACTCGAAGTCACTGGCGGGCCAAAAACATGAAAACCGTAGACTAGGTGGGCAGCAAAACCTAATTCTAAAAAAGACAAACTACGGAAAATCTTAACGAAAAAAAGTACTATTACAGGACAACTATATTTGTTAAATTTCCAATAAAAAGGACATTACAATAAAGTACAAACATTAACTTTTTTTGCTAGATATTTGGCATCTTGTCTTTAATTAAGTTGTCTATTTGTGGTGTGAATTTATCGGCGGAAATAGCTTTTAAAACTGCGTCCAAGTGTGCGTCCGTCAATCGCGATTTTGCGGGAGATTTGTTTCCTTTCATCAAACAAAATAATTGTTCACACTTATAGGTACTTCCAAACATTGACAGGATTTTACAGGCAAATTTTCTCATTTCCTGGCATTGAACAAGCAAGTACTTATAAAATTCGAATGTACCAACACTATAAAATTTTTATTTTAAATGGGTCTGACACTTAATTTCAATCACTTCCATCAGCAAGTGAGGGGGAACTTCGCAGGTGAAACACCTCGTATGTCATTCGAGGGATTGATTTAGTAATTTTTTATATTATATTAAGACTTCAACGCAGTGCTATGCAATACTTATCCATTCTTTTCTGTTTCAGGTGAGGCAATTACAGCAACATCGTGTTTGGGCCGAATACTCGGAATGTTAAAATCTTTCTTTATAAAAGAGTTAATTATGTAAGTAGTTATTATAACACCTCCTATACGTATGTATAATAAAAAAGAGTACGTGTAATGAATGGTATATACAAATACATACCGTGAATTAGGAAGCGACCTGGATATAGAAAGTACTATGAAATTGACATTGACAGCTGAATAGAGTCCATCAAAAAGATTAAGGGATGATAAAGAATTAAGAGAACTCTTGTACTTCGAATACGCATGTGCGCTACAGAGCAAAGAGTTTGGCCTAGATTTACATAGTTGTCAGTCACTTCTCCTGGGGTCACTACTCCTAGGGAGTACTTATATTTAACTCTTTCGCTGCGTCAAACTATTCTAAATACTGCCGGTCAAATGCGCGTCAAAATCATCCCTAGTGTTGCTCACTAGAGTGAACGGGCTGTGGCGGAGATTCGATACAACCTTCAGTATAACTGCGAGTCTCAGCGAGATCTGTTGTGTATACATGTACGCTGTCGTAAATTCTGTATCGTAGATTTACGTTTGTTTTAAAAATATTGCTTACGTCACGAAAACGACCAACTTTGGACAAAGTTACACAATTTATAACAACATGTCTAATGTTGCAGACATTTAACAGATGTTGTTCACTTTGTGATTTCACCAAAGACTCTTAGTACGGTAGTGTTTGAGTACATATCATAATTTATTTCTGACCATTAATTTTAAGTGTAAATTTGTGTGCACCCGCCACTGGTCGTTGGCGCAAATTGAGCAAATCTAACCATCGCCGACGAAAATATACTGAAGTGCATTATACTCGTCTTAAGCAGTGAAAGGGTTACTAATGGTGATAAGGGATAAGAGACAGCATAAATAACAAAATTATATTACGCCGGCTCATGTTATTCGTAATTTATTTGCAGTTAAATTTCCAGGTGGGCCTATATTAAGCATTGGAACAATATAAAAAATAGTTCGAACGTAAGAGACCACGCGAACGCTACCCTGTTAATTCAAAAGATAAAATTCAAACCGAAGTGACGATTTAGATATTCAAATCTGCGCGTTACTGCAAACAAATTCAACAATCTAGTTGGTTTCTGTCATTAAACTGTTTTAAAAGTATTAAAAAACTTTAAATACCATTCTTAGAAAGTTCATACATCCCAACAAATTATCGGTGACCATCATTGTTGTAAGCTCACTACATTGTTTTTGGCGTTATTTATGGTAGATACATACACGTTAAGAAAAACAAACTTAGTTACATGTATTAATGTACTTGTTAAGTTAAAAATACCCCTTACCACCTTGTTGAGTAAAGAACTCTGTTGACGTATTTCGGCAACATTCCCTGCAGAAAACCACAAAGGAAAATAGTGTCAGACGTAGCACTCCGAGAGAAATCCAACTCTTAGAACGCCACTTTAATGTAGTGGCGTTCTAAGAGCTGGACTGCTCTGGGAGTGCTACGTCTGATTTCAAAAATACAGTTGAGTTTAGTGCTTTGGAGAAGCAATGCTTAAAAATTTTGTGTCGGAATGTTTTGTCCATAAATTGTAAGAAATTTCAAGAAAATAACAAAATGCCGATACATAAATTATTTATTGCTGGGTTTGTGTCAGCACTTTTTATAACACGCTGGTGAACATAAGCTGGTCGTTCCAAAGATTACGTCTTAAAATCCCATTGTCATTACAAAAACCGTACATACACCATATAGGGTAAAACCCCCAATTATTGGCACCTTAAGAAAACTTTTCAAGTAATATTTTACTCAAAATGTAGTTTATAAC
>JARFOC010000666.1:215339-231546 GCA_031763485.1 Osmoderma eremita | reverse complement strand
TTACACTAGATTGGTCTATAAACCCACCAAGTTTCATTTAAATCGGTGAGACACATTTGCCTACCTTCCCTTGTAAGCGACGATGAAAACGCTGATACTAAGGCAAATCGAGCCCCGCTATGTTGGCAGTCTATTGCTGGACGCTGCAGAGAGATGTTTCTGATGCAAAGTACAGCCGAAACTCATATATCAGCACATATACCACTTTGTACGTCATTTTTTCATGATTTATACACATATAATATATACTTTCAAAAAATGTCATTGCTTTGTCATTTGCTCTGATACCCTGACTGATAGAGATATTCTAAAAACACCCACTTTACCTCCTGGGACAAAATAAATCTGAAATTTTGTTGACCAGTGTAATTATTTATAACCCAAAACCTAACCTATCAAATTTTATCTCTCAATATATCCACATGAAATTCTGTACAGGAATTTTATTTTTGAGTATTACCATGCTGCTAACCTGAGTTGGATACATAAAAGAGGTCACATGGGTTTCATTATTTTGTAGATTCATTGTATAATACATACAGGAGGTTTGAGTACCACCGATGACTCCGATGATGATGTAGTAACTCATGCAGTAGAATAATTAGGCATTACAATATTAGAACGTTACAATATTAATCGTGTAGTTACAGCTAAGAGAAGAAGAACTGATTGAAATAGAAGTCATGAAACTCAAAATATAGTATCGACGCTAAATTAACTTTGCTGCTCCTTTGCCAATATTGCAGGTTAAATATTTTGGTTGACACTTTCATGATGCAAGAATACATACATACATCAATATTCAAGGAATGCGGAGAAGAAATGATCGAAATACCTCACCAAAGTGTATATAACTGTTTTATTACATTGTTATATTCTCATACACTATATGTGTGCGTAGATAATATGTGTTGCATATTTCTTAATAGTAATTGCGTATCTAGTCCAATAAAAATATGACAATAGTTTTACTTATTACTTTTATTACCTTTATCCTCTATGGAAATATAAATTTATATTTTAGCCACGAAACTCCAGTAATTTAAGGAAAATACGCGCCACAACCTTTTCTTGTACAATCGCTCACAATTTGCAAACTGGTCCCGTTATAATAAATACCATTCGCCCGCACACGCCACAAATACGTTTATCTACACCTATACATAATACTCCGGACTTATACAGCACACAGGCCGAGATAGATTACCAGGTATCTTATTCCACTTAATCTCGGGTTACGTTACCAGAGTAGCCATTGCGGTGGAGTAGCACACCGGTGTGTCTTGGTAGATATATTATGTGTTGTCTGACTATGGGAGTAGAACGGGAAGACTGACTCATTTCTATCATTACGCGCAATCTTAGATACTTTTGCCAGAACAGATTACATCTTCTGGATTCATAACAACTATAACATTAATTCATTACCGCGATCACGAATTTAGCCTTGGCTAGTAGCAGTAGTAAGTAGCGTCGGTGGAACGGACTGTTTTTGCATGTGCTCTGTGTTACTGTGGGCTACAAGGGCCGCGCACTAACCAGACCGCAAAACAACCGCCTTTAGTCTTCGCTACTTACGGTTTCTGCAATTGCACGACATTACAGTGTTCGTTATTTGGTTACTCATTCGATTTCCTCGCTAATAGATTATGATTTTCAAGAATACGGAAAAGGTGCTTCTGAATGTTGTATAGAAATTTTAATACTAGTTATTAGAAAGGTAGGTTCTGTGAACTTTGAAAATTGGTTAACGGGCTTACTAAGCTCATATGAGCGTTCTTAAAACCATAGTTAAAAGAAGCAGGCATGTATTCCTGCTTCTATAGACCGTCTCAACGTCCGTATGCAGTATGGGATATATAGCAATTTTTATCTCTTCCTATCCTTAGTTGCTGTTATTAGCGCTATCTTCGCTTCCGATTGCTATGTTGCAACTTATTTACATATGTCGGTGTCGGCAAAGTACCTATCTATCTGTCTATTAGCGTCAACTGCTCTCAATCGTTTTAAAAACCTGTGGGGTGAAAACGACGCAAGGGAGAAAAATTTAGCCTGAACGAGAAGTGTATGAATGTAAATGTTTTAAATTATTTTAATAAAACTATGAATGTGAGTCCTGCCGTTGAAGGAGCAAGTAAAGCGTTGGGTTACTCATAGCGTACAATATATAATATAAAACAGGAGCAACAAACTGGTTCATTATCAAGTACAAAAAACCCCGAGAAAAGGAAAGGCATACAACTAGATGACCGATTACAAACATTTGATGAGAACACGAAAGCACCTATTGGACGTAAACTGCATAGTTTTTTTATGCAGAATATGCCACATACTTTAAATGCAAATCTTGCTGCTGTCAATGCTGATGATGATCTCCCTAACTTCAGTCGAGCAACTTTACGTAGATTATTTCACGATATGGGTTTCGAATTAAAAAAAAAATAGGACGTAAAAGTATACTCATCGAACGAAACGACATTATTCGCTGGAGGCACAAATACTTAGGACAGAAGAAAAGTTTGGAATTTCTACATGTTTTTGTAAAAGCCATCGGCAAAACTGTAAACGTAAAGGTTGGTCTTCAAGTTGTAAAACCTGTACTTTTGTACATGGAAAGGATACAATTGATTCTCGCGCAGTGTTCGCCAGACAATTCGATTTGATACATTTACTTGGCGAGATATTTTTCGAGTACTACTAGAAGGATCTTCTTCGACAAGATTTAAGATTTCTTCTTCAGCATCCAAAATTCGTTAGTGTCGGCCAGGACCACCATCTCGACGTTGACGTGTTCGCAGTACACCAGCGTGCTCGTGAACGGATTACTAGTGCGGTGAATTTTTGTGGAATAGGTGTTAGGGAACCGCTCAGCGTACAATCGACTTGCAGCAATAGAATTCTGGCGTGCTTCAGCATAAATTAACAATATGTCAACGTATTCTCTGTTGGTGCGATGGACCATTTATACTTTCCTTATTAGGATTTATTCGGAAAATTTTACGCCAAACCAGCAATGCAGTGACAACTAATAAAACAGCTTGACAGATGGAAAAAGTTATAGACATCAGCCTACTTATTACAGAATTCAATCATAAGCTATCGTTTACATTGACTTTGCACAAGTTTCTGATCAATAGTTTTAGCGTTAAAAACCTTTTTTATGATGGTTAATTACCACTTAAAAACGTAAAAAAAACTAAAAAGTTTTTTTAACATTAATAACTCTTATTATACAACTTTTCTAAGACATGTTTACGTTAGTGGCCTTATTTTAAGATGTTTAATCACATCTTGAAAATAAAATCACAAGACTGTAAATACGCTGTATACCTATCATATGTGTATCGCTAACAATAACGCACCTATTTAGTATTATATGCACCTAAAAGTTGACGTGATATAAACCTTCCACACAGACGGCGTCGTGTCAAATTTTGGCAATTGTTTTGGACATTCACATTTTAATTAGTATGAATACACACTTGGTCTAGCGCAGCAGTGATACTTCCACCGATTTAGTGGTATACAACTATCCCTTACTGAATTTTAATAGAAAACTACTTCCTTCTGCGGCTAGAAAAGGTCAAAATTTATCGCTCGTTTGGCTAACGCCAGTTTCTTTTGAATTTAATATCAGGTGTTTTCTATTACATATTTTCTACATTCAAAAACCAATACTCTTTCGTATAGATGCACACGTAATGTATATTGTACACGTGTGTTCACAGCTACAGACATGCATATGTATTATATATTATTATACATGTTCTAGCAAAAATAATACTTACAATTAGCGGTCAACGCATTAATAGCGCCTTAATACATTATTATTGAGACTCGTGTGCCTTTTACATAACATTCAACAACCACATTCATCGTTTCATTTTTGCAAACCAGTTGACCTTGCTGACAAATTCCTATTTATGGTATGTGACCGATGTCAATTAAATGTGTTAAACTATAAGTCCGAAAAGAAGAACGTAGATTATGCCTACATTTTAGAATATATGAAACTTCCTGCCAATAAAGACGACGCTGCTGCATTTCGCGGTTGAGGAAGAGATCTAATTTATCTGCTGCTTAAGCGCTGACTAAAGTTAAGTGGTTGTTTTAATATTACTGACATTCCATGAAGGTAACGTGATATCATAAATTACACCATGTGAACATATATGTCATAATTATTGTGGTGTATAAGCATGGCAACGGAGAGGCCGCCAGTCGAGTAATTTTGCGCAATGAAATATTTTATTACGACTTGTTTTTGTAATAACTAACTGTGCGAGGTAGTAGAATAACTCAGGGGATAGCTTATGTATGTAATCTTCGGTCAATATAAAAAGCTAGGCGATAGGAAATATGCAAAATTAATCTTAGAGAGTAATAACACTAAGGTAGAAATATGGCATTAAAATCTTTTCAAACTGTGTACTAATAAAATCATTTGATAAACCGATAGAATGCCTTTAGGGGCCCATGGTTTTTATTGTTGGAATCACAATACCAGCAAAGGCAATGGAAGGAGTGCAAGCATTAAAGACGGACTCGAGTTTCTGCCTACCAGCTGATGTCAGCGCCCTTCGGAATGCTAAACCCACTTTCCTCGGTGATGGTCGTCGGTCTCATTGGGAATCTTTCCAATCGCTTGCATGCGCCATGACATAACCCCAGAATAACGAAATGGACAAAGTTGGAATTTTTGCGCAGACTCCAATCGGCCATTTTTAGACGGTGTATTGTTTACCAATGAATCTTGTTGAGTGGGCCAATGATCGTAGTTGATTATTTTTTTATTGTTAATTTGGATTATTTTGAGGACATTTTAAGGATTTTTTAGTGTTTTCGTGAATCATATTTAGTTTTTTATTGAGGATATTTTTAAAACCATTTTAGTGTTATAGTTATCTTTAGTGTATCTATCTTTAGTTTAGAGACATATTTTCGAAGAATTGAAAACATAACATATGATACACCATACAATTATAACCATACATACCGTAGATAATTATTTGATAAATCCTTTTGTAAGATTTAAAATATTTTGTGTTCTAAAATATTTAAATTTTAAAATTTATGATTTTTAAATTTATTTAAATAAGTTACTGCTATTTCTGTTTACATTCATTTATTATGGCTTAGTACTAATATAAGACAACATTAAAACACAGCATCGTAGATACACATTTTTTGGAAAATTTTCTCATAAGCCTATGTCGGGGACACCGGTTAAGACACAAGCCACACACAAGCAGTACAATACACTTCTCGCTCGGACAGTAACATTATAATATGTATATTGTCAGTTCCGCTAGGACGACTGCGTACGTGGACTGCGGTCACATATTAGAACACCAGCAGTGTTCTAGAACCATACTATAGATCGTCTCAACCTCCAAGTGTAGTATGGGATATAATAGCAACTTTTATCTCTTACTATCCTTAGTTGCAGTCATTAACGCTATCTTCACTTCCGATTGCAACCTATTTACATATGTCGGCGTCGGCAACGATATCTATCAATCTGTCTATTAGCATCAACTGCTTGTCAGTCGTTATCGTCGTAGTTTTTAAATATTTTTTGTTAAATTCCATCTTAATTTGTTTATATATAGTTGTACAAATCGTTCTTTTCATAACACTCTCATCTTTTTCGAGCGTGAACTTGGTAATACGGATATTTTTCTTGATTTTTATAAATTTTATAACCTATACAATTAAATTCAGTTTTCACTGCATTAATGGAGCCTGTAGGGAGAAAACCCCGTAAAATTTAGCCGGAAGGAGAAGTGTATGATTGCAAATGTTTTAAATTATTTTAATAAAACTATGAATGTGAGTGCTGCCATTCAAGTAGCAAGTAAAGCTTTGGGTTGTTCAGAGCGTACAATATATAATATAAAACAGGAGCAACAAACTGGTTCATTATCAGGTTGAAAAGACCCACGAAAAGCAAAGGCATACAACTAAATGACCGATTACAAACATATGATGGAAACACGCAAGCACCTATACAACGTAAAGTGCATAGTTTTTTTTATACAGAACATGGCACCAACATTAAATGCAATCTCTGCTGCAGTCAATGGTGATGTTCTCCCTAACTTTAATCGAGCAACTTTTAATAGATTGTTACACGAAATGTGTTTCGAATTTTAAAAAATGTAGGACGAAAAAGTATTCTCATCGGACGAGACCACATCATTCGGTGGAGGTACAAAACTTACGAGAGATCAAGAAATTTAGAGAAGAAGGTACAATTTAGTTCTTGCTATTTGGCATGCCTTTAACTTTAATTATTTCAGGTCGAACTATAATGTATACTGATGAATCATTGGTGAATACAGGGCATGCCGTAAATAAAACTTGAACACAACAATACACTTCAAGGTAGTCGACAAGCTTTCATCCAATGATCTAGTACCGGTTTGAAATCCCCAACCGGACTCGGATCTCGTTTTGCATTAGTTGCTGGTGATGATAATGGATTTGTTCCTGGTGTTGAATATACATTTCTCTGTAAGAAAGACACTGCTTCATCATGAGATGGATTTAGACACATACGAGGATTGGTTTATTAAGAAATTGCTTTCAAATATGCCGCAGAAGCCAGTGATTGTTCTTGATAATGCTTTCTATTAGTGCAGAAAATTAGAAAAAATTCCAACGGCGGCATGAAGAAAAGACGCGGGGCCTATCAATGATGACCCCGTGAGATACAAATATCAATCACTGACGGTGAAGAAGGCTGTTTTGCGTGTCACCGCAGTATGATAAAAGCAGAATCGACGAACTTGCAAAAGAAAAAGGTCATGAAGTTATGCGATTACCACCTTACCACTGGGATTTAAATCCCATTGAAATGGTATGGGCGCACAAGTTAAAAACTGTGTAAAGATGAATGATACCACATTTACGGTAAAAGATATGGAGGAATTAATTCGAAGAGATGTAGCACTGTAACAGTTGATAATTGGCAAAATTACATAAAACGTAAAAAATATTGAAAAGGAAATATGGATAGTGGATAATTCGGAAGATGACATTGAAGAATTCATGTAACAGATTCAAAGATCAAACTGGTTCATCGACTGACTAAAAGTTGACATATGTGTGTGTAATTGCCATTCCTTTCCTAATATTATTGTATTATATCGGAATTTTTATGATTCCAGGTATTTTTGTTAGGAAAGTGGAAACAATTATTTGTTAAAGGATTATATATTTTTCTTTAAATGTAATAAAAATGTAATAAATTGTGTAATACCCCAATTCCTAAATAAATGTTCGAAATGTAAATTAAGTTAATGTTGAGTAATAATAAATAAAATTTTGGGCTTTTTCACTGATTCTTAAATAAAAAAAATTGTTAATTGAAAACTGTCACCATTGAGCTTCTTAGTGGATTTCAATAAAATGCCATTAATGATCGAACAGACGCTTTTACTTAAAAGTAACATTTTCTTTGGCATTAGAAGAGAAAATGGCGAGTGGTAATATCCACTGGAGTCGTCTGTGGAAAAATCTGGGAACAATTTATTATTTATTCCTTATGTTTGTTTGAACTTTGTCTGTATTTTTCCAACGCTTGCCTTTTAAATGTTTTATGACATGGAATACATTAGTATTGTCTTTTGGTTCATTTGTCTGTCATTACTCTGTATCAATTAAACAGTCCTCTGAAAATTAGGAACTGTCAAAAATTAATACATCATTATTTTGATACATGGTCCTGCTTGAAAGGCCACTGACGCCATATGAGATTCACGTACTACTAACGTAGTAAAAATTTAATGTGGCGGGAAATTTAACCGATGCTCAGACACATAGAATCACTATATTTTCTTTCTCTTTGACTTCAGAGAAAATTTGGTACGCCTCCTTTCAATAGTAATTGGGATGTATTTATTGGGTCTATCATTTCTCTGTCGTCTTAGTTCGGTTGTGTGCTTTATGTCGCGCTACTGTAGAAGAACTGACTTCGTGTAATATCGGGTGATGATAGGGCAATCGCTCTTACTATATACATATTCAGATTAAGCATATTTTCAATAATATGCTTAATTATACAACTGTTAAGTACTTTAAATATACTTTTTTTGTAGCTTACAGCAAATGTATCAAACATGCCTTACTGTTTTTCCCATTCACAATAAGTATAAACCAAGCCAGAAACTTTTAATTTTATACTTATGTTTGCTCTGCAAATTAAAATTCTTTTTTTACATAAACGACTTGCAACTTGTATATTACTCAATTGACATTATTGTACAGTTATGTATGCATTTATAAATTACACACTATATTCTCACATTTAGATCAAATTGATTAAATATAACTACAATTCGATTAATGTCCAACAAGATAAGTTTAAGTAACAGCAAATTGCAACGTCCTACAGGCTCTAAGAGCAGCCTTTCTACTCTTGAATAATACTTACGCGACACCAACTGTCGGTCTTACTTCATCATCAACGTGTATTCGTTAGAGATAATAAAATATGAAATGTTTAATTCCTATTTGTATTCCTTAATTATTTCGTAAGAGTTCATGATTTTTAATGTTTATTATTTAAGAGTTTGGTTCCACATCTTTGTGGAAGTTATCCTCCAAATATTTCTAGTGCGTATTTAAAACAGGAATTGTATATCTTTCATTCTTCTCCCAAAGTTGTTAATGTTTAACTTTTGTAATAATCTTTGTCCCCCAACAAACTGTACACATAATACAACAATACCCTATGTATTTAAAATATACAGGGTGACGCATTAGTGTGGAAAAGCACGATATATCCGTTATCATATAAGATATCAAAAAAAAAAGTTATTTACGAAGATTATAGACAGTCTTACACTTAAGATTTTAAAATTACTTCCATATATACAGGTTGTTTCATATTACCAGGGTGAACCAAGTATACGTTTTCTTAAATGGACTTCTGTGAATTATTTCAGATTTAAATTCGGCTCATGTCTCGCACTTTCTATGTACAATTTTATGGAATTATACAGCGTGCTTCAGAAGTTATGTTGCATGCTGCACAAGCAACACAGTTTGAAATTTTTTCTTACAAGCATAGATTTTCGATATTAGCCCAGTTTTATAATAAAGTGACATATTCTCAAAATTGTCAAAACTGAATACATGGCGAGTCAGAACTCAAATACATTCAATTTTCAATTACCCTAAATAGATCATGTGTTCGAATTTGGCGCCTTTGACACCATGCGAAGCCACTAGAATTGGGACGGCGAAGAGTAGGGGAGATGCGCGTGCGCAGGAGAGTTCGAGGAAGTGAATAGAAACGCTAATGTGAGATTGAATATATACCTTCACAATAATGTAACGCTATAAACCTAGCAATTGTAATTAAATACGATATATAATACAATACAAAAAACTAACAGAACAGTTCATATACGACGTAAACACCATGTATTTTATGTTTTATATAATTTTGAAAAAATTTCACTTTGCTATAAAAGTGACCAATGTAAAATATCTATGCTTGTAATAGAAACATTTCAGACTGTGTCGTTTGCAGACCTTGCATTAAGCATAAATTCTGTAGCACGCTGTTTAATTCAATGAAATTGTACGTTGGAGGTGTGGGGCATAAGCTTAATCTAAGTGTGAAATAACATAAAGGCTGTTCCAATTAAGAAAACGTATGTATTGTGCACCCTGGTGATATGAAAATAATTTCAAAATGTTAAGTTCAAGGCTTCCCACATTTTTCGTAAAGAATTTTTTTTGATATCTTATATGATGTCGGATATATCGAGCTTTGCCAGCTTTGCTGTATAATTCACAGGTCATATGATAAGATTTGGTCTAAAGTCCTGTAGCAACAAACTGTGTACTTTGTCTCAATTTTCATTCTGCTCTGAATATTCGTCACCTAGTTAGGATGTAATAACAAGTAAATAATGTAATCAAACACTCATTGGAGTAGTGTTTTTTACATAACAGAAATAAATGCCCATGCATCCCGGCGGACATTAATTTGACTCTTGGGATAAACTCTTTTAACACTACGAATAGGAAACTTTTAAAACATATTTCATTAGATATGCATATGAAATATTGTGCGTTTACGTCATACCTGTAGTAATTAACATGTGCGATATAATAGCAAGGTTGCAATATTTAATTTACCTTTTCACAGGCAAAATACATTTACTTTTTCGCACATAAATTACATTTAGTCACTTTGGGCCACCTAAAAAATAGATATCAATTGCCCCTCTCATAATGTAAGATAATACATTCGCTCGTTTAAAACACACAGTCGTACACTAGAATCGAAAACAGAAGAGTGAAAGTAACGCACAGATACAGATTGTTTTTTTAAGGTTACTATATAACTAGAACAAACCGCTTTCAAGGAAACAGAATTTTTCTCTTAAGCGCAGTGCGACATATACATAGATACTATTCTGTAACAAGAATGCGTCTTACTGCATCGTTCGCGATTTATCATTGCCGATTAGGTGAATATTTTCGCGGAATGCTACACATGTTATTTGTTTAATGGATACCGCGAAGAGCATTCAAAGCGAACAATAAATCAAGTTCGACTTCAATGTATTAACATTATGGAAACAACATAGCTCCTTTTGCGTCATACAAAATAGCAACTGGTTTTGTATGCAAATTTATATAAGCAATGTTTTATAATACATACATATGTCTTGCATAATAAAATAAGCTAAGTGACTTTAGATGTTTAATTTTGATAACGTGTGACAGTCTATGAAGGAAATCCGTAGAGGAAAAAAAATTGAATGCATGGTCGAAGTAGTTACAAAACTAGTAATTTTGTCATAATATGCAGCTGAAATGTCTTGACATTTTTTTCTATTTTCACAGATATATTGTCTTGAAAATCTGTACCTGGACATTTGGTTTGGGATTTTTCGAATAATTATTTTGCTGTTATTTACTTCATTATTCAAATACGAGGAATGCGTTTTATATTTCGGGAATAGGCGATCCAGGTGCTGCCACCTGACAACTGACGCCTCTATCGTAAATATCGGCTTTTTTGACTTACTCAGAACATTTTTACATTATCTTTTACCATTTTCAACTTGGATTATCTCAACAACAGTGCATCGATGAACTTAATTCGGCATTTTGGAGTGAAGCACCATCAAAAACTAGTGTATACCGGTCGTACGCCGAATTCAATGTGGCCGTGTTTCACTCACTGACGAATTTCGTGAACGCCGTCCTAAATCAGTTGTTGTTCCGAAAAATATTGATGCTGTGCATGATATTGCAAGATCGACATGTGACGTATCGTGAGATTGAGGTATCCTTAGGTATTAGTGATGACAGAGTAGACGAACTGCCGAAACGTCGGATCCAATAAACGATGAAAATAGTCCAAGGAACAACAACTCAATAACGCAAAGTGACACTGAGAATGAGAATGATCCGGAATGCTATTGCCCAATCTGCTGTGATTCCTATTCCAATTCCCTATCAAGGGAATAATGTATTGAATGCACAGTGAGCAAAAGTTCGACACATTTAAAATGTTTAAACAGAGATGGCGTAGTAACCTATGTATGTCCGAACTCTGATTCTGATGTAACTCGTTTTTCTTTGTTGCTTAGAACTGACGATGGCAACATATAATGCTTATTGGTTACCCTTGAAAAATAAATGAACTTCTGCATGCAAAAAAATATTTAAGCGTGATAAGAAAGCAATGTTTGCTATTTTCTTTTTGGTTTTAAACTTAAAATATCTCACAGAAAACGACGGAAAACTCTTGGAACGTTAACCGATGTATGAATTGAATTTATTCAAGCCTTAGAGACCAATTTGTAACATAGTTTGGCTTTTATGCGACCTTTATGTAATATATTAATTTCCACAAACAGATTCTAAACCATGTGCGTATGAACTACACCGTCTAGACTATGAAGACGTAAAAGGAAATTTTATGATAATCACGTCATAAATTTTTGCGAAACCACGAAGTCTTCAGCTCATTGACTTTTCTTCGTGTTGCGGAACCCCCACCGATGAACGCAACGTACAGTCGAGAAAGAAACCGAGCGGTATAAATTATTCAGTACGATTACGTTCAAGGTGTGAATGAGAAATACGCGAACGAATCTTGTTTTATAATCGCTGTCACATAATGTTCCTTAGCAAGCTGGAAGAAGGAAATAGGCGAAGTAGTATGTGTTGTTCTAGGTTATTATGTAATTACATGTATCTATCGCGTTGAAAATTATATCCGACCGCCTAATAAACTCCAACAAAGATAATACGGAATAATTAATGAATTTTTACAAGTTGAAAGTTGGTCAAAGTAGTTACACATAACACTATACTTAACTCACATGAGCTGTTAATAATATAATTGCGGACATACAATTCCCGCTACATTATCTAGTGTTCATATGTAATTCCTTGTAAATCGTTTACCTATTACTTATGCCAAGTAAGATTGCTAATGTTTCCTAGCTATGGAAAATGATATATACCATGTATTAAATAAGTTAGGGTGACACGTTCAGCAATATTAATCTTAATGACATTGGTGTTAAATTTAGATCGACATAACTATAATCATAGATTTTTACAAGTACAAATTTTCCAATTTTTTGCCGATTTCTCAAGAAACATCAACAGTGCCAACAACAATTAACCGAAATAAATGTCATTACAGGCGCATGGTTATTGCTGGAAACAGTAGCAAAACCAATGAAAGGGGTACAAGCATTAAAGACGGACTCGAGTTTCTGCCTACCAGGCGTCATCAGCGTCTCTCCAATGCTAAACCCACTTTCATCGCTAATGCGTCGCCGAACTTATCGCGAAATATCCCAGCCGCTTGCATTTGGCTCGGTGGCTTGTGTTTGACCGGTGTCCACTAGATGGGGTATGTCGTGGCGCAAGCCAGCGGCTGGGATATTTTGCAATAAGTTCGGCGACGCATTAGCGATGAAAGTAGGTTTAGCATTCAGCAGAAACTCGAGGCGGTCTTTAATGCTGCTTTCATTGCTTTTGCTAGTATGGTGATTCCAGCAATAAACCATGCGCCTGTAATGGCATTTTTTTCGGTTAATTGTTGTTGGCACTTTTGATATTTCTTATGTTACGTCATGGTTAAGTCGTTCCTGGAATCACAACATACGCAGCCCTTCTGGCGAGCTGACAGTGCATGCACTGGCAGAGCTAGATGAAACATATTGGTCTTATTGGATTTGTCTCTGTGGCTTGTGTTTGACCGGTGTCCCCTAGATAGGTGGGGTATGTCGTGGCGCAAGCAAGCGGATATTTTGCAATAAGTTCGGCGTCGCATTAGCGAAGAAAGTGGGTTTAGCATTCGGAGAGACGCTGATGACGCCTAGTCGGCAGAAACTCCAGTCAGTCTTTAATTCTTGTACCCCTTTCATTGCTTTTGCTAGTATGGTGAGTCCAGCAATATACCATGCGTGGCATTTTTTTCGGTTAATGACAATTTCTATTTAAATCTAATAAAGGATGGTACCCCCTTATCAAATTTGTGAAAATTAATCGGTTGTTCAATAATTCTTGGTACTTACATATACAAGTATAGAAATCGTTCACCTTGAATAGTCAGTTTAACGAACAGTTCAAAGAACAATTAATACAATAATCAGACATATCTGAATTGATAATTAATAACAATAATTCGTGTCTCGGTATCCCCAACACTTCTACACCAATTACAGTAGCATCAACTGGCCACAAGTTATTATTACGCCTGCGCCCGTGGAACAACTTAAGGGGTGCGTTCGTGCTTAAAATCCATGGATTGAACTAGATTCACGTGACGTCACCAAGTTTAGACTGTAATAACGAACGGAAAGGATTTCTATGAGCATATCTCTGCTGTCATTTGCTATTTTTAGGGTTATGTCGGTTTTCTCGTTGTGTTTTATATGTGTTAGTTAGAAGCACTAAAATAAAAATTTAATAATAAAACCATGAGTAATCAGTTCTGCTGTTTATTTCAAATGAATTTTTTTCCAACAACGATAGCGATATAAATGCACATATAAACTACTTCCATTTTCACGAAGAAACGGGTATATTATGATAAATTATTCTTTTACCGAAGATAAACAAGTAAACAGTGTTAACTTGACACACTTAGGTTATATGTGACGTCAGAATCCCCAACGATCGGTCAAAAAGCATCAACCGTTTGGATCACGATCAGAGTAATCTGATGTTAATAACGAACGCTTTTGGTTGTGATACAGATCAAATCGACCTTATATACGAACGTGAATAACACATCCGATCGGTCAGATTGTAAACGCGACCGTACCCATTATGTTCGGCTCTAGGTATTCTCGGTATAAGGAAAGAAAACCTCACTCCGAGAGCGGTGCTGAGATGTCGCCAGAGTCGCGGAGTGATATGCAAGCGTGCAAGACACTAAACCATCGGGTGCAATAAAATAAATAAGCAATTAAAGATACAGCCTTGGCCAAAAGTATTTGCCACCCCTGGTTTCATAAAAACGGAGAAACAAAATAAAAATAGAAATGCAGAATCATTTTTAAATGTAATTTATTAATAAAATTAAATATTTTGTTGCACCACCTTTAGCGTTTATTACAGCCACAAGATTATAGCAAACGTCGGAGGAAACTTCTCCCATTCTTAAAAAATGTTTGTATTCACAACGCGTTTGGGTAATCCTGCATTTTAGAGACTTGAATCGTCTTGTATCATTGGGTACCCGCAAACCACACCCCTTTCTACAGGGTAATATCAAAGAGTAAACAGACGAAAACACGCCTTAGGTTTTGTATAGACATATTCTTTTTGAAATTGGGAATCTATGTATCTAAAAAAACTACAGATGGTTGTTAAGAAATTTTATTGTTTGTATTGTTGAAAATGACCATACAAAAACTTCAAAGTTAAATATAGTAAATAAATAAGTGTAGTTTTAAAATAGGTTGTCTATGTATTAATACTGTGTACATGCATTTTAGAGTAATTAAAGGTTTTACCCTTTTTTATAGGTATTAGTTAATAATAATAATCCTTACAAGTCGAGATATAAATAGATAATTAATTAATTAATTATTATTTATTTATGAAATTTACTACTGGTATATCTATATCAATTCTATGGCGTGTATTTTGGTCTGTTCTTTTTTGATACGACCCCATAGAAAGGGGTGTGGCTTGTCAGTACTTGGCGCATGCGCCCGATTCAGGTCCCTAAAATGCAGGATTACCTACCCGCGTTTGTTAGCGTATTCATAATTTGCAATTCGTAACTTTAATATGGGCTACAAATGTTCGATTGGTGATAGGTCCGGCGATTGTGGTGGCCATTCCAACACTTTAAGGCGGTTTGCATTAAACCATCGTGTTGCGTCACGTGTTTTATGGCAAGGTGCATTGTTCTGTTGAAATAAATAATCTGGAATATCAACTTCAAACAACTTTATCGTAGAAACTTCCAGAACCTCTTCTAACATTTCAATGTACCGGCGAGTATTCATACGCCAGTCGCATACGTACAGTTCACCGACTCCGGAAGAAGAGATGCATCCCCAAACCATTGCTTTACTGTGGGTATTATGCAATCGGGATGAAAAGCTTCTCCTAGTCCACCCCTTACGAATTCTGCACCAGGTTGAGGGAAAAGCTGCGAAAATTAATAACTGAAATCAATGTTTCAAAATAAAAAAACAGCACTTTATAATAAATTAAATCAAACATCTCGTGTTTACAATTTATGATAAACATTATTTCTACCTCTGTTAGATTCATCAGACTAAAGAATTTTACTCCAGTCGTCAACCGACCAATGTGCGTATTTTTTCGCCCATGATAAGCGTTTTTGTTTGTGTACCTCTGTCAAGATGTGTTTACGCCGTACGGGCACGTAGACCTGCTGATACAAGTCGCCTTCCTACTGTATGTGCCGATACCGCGACTCCATGGTACTCACAATTCACTAGAAAGATCTTTAGACGATTTTGTCCGACTTCGCAACTGTTCCAATACTAGATCACGGTAGAAATAATACGGTATGCTCACGCGTATGTAGAGCTACGTCACTGCGGAGCAAAAATCGTACCAAGTACAAAATTAATTAGAGGGAATAATCTTTGCATAAAATTAAATGTTGATATCTTCTATTAAATCGCAATATTTTGATTTGTATTAAATAAATTTAAAACATATGTGG
>JARFOC010000666.1:198763-215239 GCA_031763485.1 Osmoderma eremita | reverse complement strand
TAATTTGCCTCTAATTTCACCTCGTCTTTGTTTCGTTTCTCTATCTCATTCCTTTCAAAAGTTACGAGGGGGGGGGGCACAATTTACGTCCGCACTGTATGTATATACTGGATTGGACAATCAACTTCTGCTAATGGGAGCGAAAGTCGTGTATAAAAAACTACATTAGTTGTCAATATAATATCTACGGTCTATACTCTAAATTAAATCAAATAGTAAATTTCGGTTTAGGCTAAAGTTTATTATAAAAAAATAACAAGTGGTATGATAAAATAAATAAATATAACTTTATACGGTAATTAGCTAAGCAATTTGTGTCTAGGTTTTTTCAGTCCGTTGTCAAAGAAGGTATTTATGCAACCCATAATTGCGCTCGTCACGTTGGTTGTATTATGTAAAAACCCTGTTTGTTCATAAAACCTTTCATACAATTTCAAAGCCACAGATCATAAAGAACCAACGACGCCGTTGTTATTTGTCAACTCGTAAGAAGTTAAAAATAACATAATATGAATCGTCGTAAAAGCGAATTGTGTTATGTCTTCTGGAACGTATAAAAATAATTATGATATGGCGGATATTCCGATATATACCGGTTTTGATGTTTTAGTATCACCGGTGGGATGCCATCCGGTCTGACATAAGTACTCAAAGGAAGAGGCGTGTATTATATTTAGCAGTAATATTATATTTAAGTACTTTCTAACGGATTTTATAGTTTCTTTATATTTTAATATTGCTATCGTATTCTCGGGAAATTTAATTTAGTTCTATTGGAGAAATTGATTAGTTTTACAGCACGGAATGTCAGACTTTACACCTCGTCTAGCAAATAACGTTCAAACAGCCAAATTTTAAAGAATTAATTAATTTTGTTAGCGTGCTTAAACAAAATAGGGGAGAGTAAGGCAAAACGACATAGCGACAGTTTCTCTGCGCTTTCTCGAGGAATATGTTTTCTGTGCGTGGCAACACTGCGGCTGTACTATTCTCCGTGCTATGGGCTACGTTAGACACGTTGGAAGTGATTTCCCTTAGCAATTTGTTAAAAATAAGTTGAAAAATAAGTAAGTTGAAAATTGCAAATATAATTTTGTTACTGCATTATTGTATGCAACAGATGCTATTGTTTACCTGTGAATGGCCGTTAATACGATCGCCTGTATAAAAATTCTAACCTACAAATTGACATAAAGGTGTCTACAGCCCATGCGAGCAAAATGATACATGGGGTGTGTCATTTTGGCTTACATAAATACGGCGTGTGTTGTTTCGCCTTACCTTAACTTCATAACCTTCTTTTTTGCTTTTACTGGTTTCTAATTATAAAGAAAAAATGAATCAACAACCCTGATTGATTAAAGACATGCAGAAGGCGACAGAAGCAATGAGTGATAAGAGATGGGAAGAAAAAAGCCTCTATTACGTGCAATATTCCTCAGGCTGCATTGCGGAGACGCGCCCAAGGAAAAACGTTAATGCCCGTAGTGTAACAAAATGTCTCGGTTGCTTCAAGAAATCACTCAGTCGTGATCTGCAACAAAGACTAATCACAAATATTGGACCTAGAATTAACGATTGTTTGGTATTCAGACGAAACAATCGTGATTCTAGGTCCTCTGACTTGAGGGAATTTGCATACTTAACGAGCGCAGTGGATGCAAGCACCAATTTCATAAAACTAAAAAACAGGCTAGCAGGAAATGCGTTCATAGCTTTATTTCTCGGCATCTGAACATATCCTTAAGAGTCCCTGACACTATCTCAGCTACAAACCTTTAATAGACCTCAGGTTCAAAATTATTTCACAAAATTAGGAGAAATAATTCAAACCCATAACATAACGGCAACAATGGTTTTTATCATGAATGAGACTTAAACTAACAACTGTACAAAAAACTCAAAAAGTAATCGCCAAGGGAGGTAAACCGTAAGTTGGCGCAATTACTTCTGCCGAAAGGGGTGTTCATGTGTGGTGTGTATGAACAACGCTGGAACTTTTATTCTACCAGCATTGATTTCGTCGAGGAAAGAATTCAATCAAGATTTGTATGATGAAGTTCCACCAGGTACCCCTCATTGTATAATGAATCAGCATATCGAAGACCTCTTCCTAAAATGGATTAAACACTTCGTGAAGTTTCTAAGACTTACCGGTGAAAATAAAGCGTTATTAATTCTAGATGGCCATGGGAACCATAAAACCTGGAGTTTCTTGAATTTGTCTGCCAGCCCATTGCACGCACCGCCCCTAAATGTCGGATTTTTTTGGACCTTTAGATATCTACTACGACCAAGATGTCACGACATGGCTAAAGGCACATCCAGGAAGTATTATGTTAATATAAAGACACCGGCATTTATTCATTAAACTCCAAGATATTCCTCGGCCATTTATATCTATCCAGCGCTGCTACTGATATTCCTGAAGGATATACAATAAACGAGCAGCAGTCAAAAAATGAGAGGCGAATGCTCACTAACCCATTAAATTGGAATGTTATTGCTTCAACTTCTAATAAGATTTTCTTAAAAGTTTCTGCCGAAAATGAGAAAACTGATGTGTCTGTATTACTGAACGAATTGTCCCCAGTTCCGGTAGTAAGTGAATCATCATTATCAGGTTACATGAAGAAAAATACATAACAAAGTGTTCTCATCGAGAGTCCGTTTTTAAATAAATAAATAAATAAATAAATAAATAAATAATAATAATAAACCAACATTCGATAATGACGATACTGATTCTGATATTGGTTGTACGTTTTTATTTAGTCAATCTAGACATTGAGAGCAATGGATTCAATGCCAGCAATGTCGTGGGGCTCGTGCTGAGTGTGCTGGAGTAACTAAAAAATTAAAGCAGTTCATTTGTGATGCTGGGACTGGTGTTTCAAGAAATGAAACTATGTTAAACATAATACATAAATAAGATGAGTGTGTCAATTTTCCCGTCATATTATTTGTAATTTGTAATTTTTTGTAAAAATATATTTTTTTGTAAGTTGAACTATGAACTTGGTTTGTCAAATAAATAAAGTATCATAAAAATCCAAAACCATATTTTTAATGTAATCCACAGTAAATATTTTTGGGCGATTTTTAAAACGTATGTCATTTACTTACTCTCCCCTAATTACTTTAAGGTAAAAAAATACGTTTGCAAAGGACTGTTTCTGGACTGATTATATAATATTTCTGCAACATTCAAAGATAGAAATCCAAAATACTCTGTCAAATAGAGGTGCTCCCTGGCATGTATCAAACCACATTTTTCACGCAAACTTACATGTAGAAGTTGTCCAAGAGAAAACTATTGGCAATAGGACTCGAGATTGAAAAGAATGGCCAATAGGCATAGTTTAACTACAATCTTAAATAACAGTTAATAGATATAATCTGTAGTAGTAAATAATATGTTATGATAATTAGTTATAGTCAATAATGAAATTGTATATTGCATATGTTACGTACATGTATTTTGTTAGTTGTTATTACATCTACCACTCGTCTGCATCATAGCTCATAGAATCTATAATATTCTGATTGCTAAACAAAGAAACAAAGAAAATAATTTCTAATATACCGTAAACGTGAAATTTTTTCTGAATATAACAATAAAATGATGAGTTCTGATAATTTTTTAACGCTAAAATGGTTTTCACAGAAGATTGAATTAAGACCAAATTAGTAATTTATGTACGCCTTGTCTATTTTAGTTTTTGACAGAAGTCATTCTGTGTTGTCGTTATAAAACCATTCTGGGTGAAGTTAAAAACCGTATGAAAATAAATATAGAAGAAGTGTAAAAAAAGCGCAAGAAATAACTAACGACAAGCCAAATACAAAAAAAAAACGATTTTAGTCTACATTTGACAACAGACAAATATCTTGTTATGTCTTAGGGTGCCTGCTACACTCATAAGGTCAACCCATTTAGATCTTTGTCTGTTGGGCAAGCGCAAATATTGCTTCTTTTTTGAGCAGCAGTACTTGAGAAACATAGTTAAATTAATAGATTGTCTTTACTCATACGACAAAACAATGAATTCCGTCAAAAGTTAAATTAGACAAATAGTATGCGTATACCCTTAGCGCAAACTTTTAATTAGATAGGGGAAGGCGAGGCATAACAGGCCCCTTAAGAATTATTGCTTATTATACCGAAAGGAAATGTGTAAGAAAACTGCGAATGTTTGTGGTTACAAGGTGTTTTATTCTGTTTGGTGATTTCAGCATAGAGAACACTTAAAAATAAAAGAGAAAAAAGCTATAATCATCAATGTGCCCATTATGCCCCTGCATCTAGGCCACCTGAGGCAAAATTGACATAATACAACTTAAATACTAAAATCAAACACAAAACGCACAAATGTGAGCAGATTCTGAATCACTGTCGCCTTCTCCAGCACATGAGCAATGGAGTAGAAGTATAGAAAGAACCAACAAGAGGCTGTCGACAAGGTTTGTGCTGTGGTCCGGGATTCTGGAATATTCAATACGATTCCTTGCTTAATTTTGACATTACAAATCAAACAAACAAAATAGAGTCACTTTTCATCGTTTTGGCTTTCGGGATCTGTGTTCTGTATTTTAGTAATCTTTTGTTATTGTATGAATTAGTCTATTAATTTAGTCTGACATAGCTACTATGTTCGTGAAACAATTATAACTGTGTTATAATAAATTTGTGAATGGGAATCATTTTTACTAGGTATTCACCTATTGAGTATTTCCTGTGTTTTATTATTAATTACTTTCATATATTTGTTGTTTTAAATAAAAGCTATCCATAAGAGCCGCGAAAAAGAATTTCTAAACAAACTTCCATAGATTATTCATCGTTGCATATATGACGGTCAAGATATGTTCAGACATATGCTTATGATTAAAGTTATACAAGTAAAAAGTAAAAAACATAAGCAGAAATAATAATAAATTCTATAACCAACCACAGCAAATACAGTCGAACCTCCACGCATGTATGTATATCGAGGGTTGCGGGTATCATGAAAATGGAAAATAAATCGATATACAGGAACGTCGATATGCGGAAATATGATTCCTATCTCCTTGGTATTCACCACATTTCAATGTTCAAATGAATGTGACACGCATACTTCTTAAATAGTGACAATAAAGAGAAGTAGGGCTTGTCGAGTTGCCCACGAAACACTCCTTTTTCTGCTTTATCTTTCACTTATCAAAATTCATTGCAACCTGCTGAGAAATCCTGCTTACAATGATATTTTCTTATGTTTATACAGTGGTGCCCTAAAAGATACTGGGTGAAGCTAAAACTTGGTTTCTTGATTTTGCCAAATACTTTTTTCCTATTTTCCTACTTTGATGATCGTTTTTTCTACTTTCCCATTTTGATAAGTGTAGAGGTTCAACTTTAAAGATTTTACTACTTATTATGTCATAATAACATAACACTTCAAAGATTTGTTCCTAATTGTTGTTTTCTATTCCAATATCGGCACTGGAAAAATGAATTAATATTTAAAAAAAGGAAAAAAAAACAAAGGAAATGCTATGGAACTTTTGACGTTGGTTTTATATAAATTATTCAAACTCAGTTTAAAATAAGGAAATAAACACCTAATACTTTGTTGCATACAAATTAAATTAAACTACAAAACATGTTTAAATGGAAAAATGTAGCTAAAAGTGAAAGAGGACATTTACAAAACCGATTGCATTTTTAAATGATTAACGGAAATTCTAATTGTCTGGTAAATGTTTGGTGAATCAATCAACCATCGTTGTGTAAGTTGTTGGAGGCAAACCTGGTAGTATACACGAAGAAGAGGTCAGGACAGAAAACCCTCAAACACAGCGGTAAATGATTGATTTATACTGTTGCAAACATTGCGAAACAGACGTCAGACGTTCGTAGAACCCACATACATGAGCGCACAGTAAGAAGAAGATTTAAAGAAGTTGGTCTCAAGTTATATTTACCAATCAAAGCAAGACTGCAGAGAAGTCATCATGTAGCGCGACTAAAATTTAATCGAGAACATCAAAATTGCAATGATGTTCAGTGGAGTAAAATTTTGTTTACGGACGAGAGTCGTTTCTGTATAAATTCAATTGACGGTAGGGAAAAACAGGGAGAACAAAATGCAGGATTTAATTTTACTCCTACTGTATCCTTTGGTAGAGGTTGAATTATGATTTGGGGCGGTATATGATTTGGGAGCACGTACAGAGTTAGTGGTACTTGATGGCGGAGCGTTAACTGCAGCTAAGTACCTCAGAGACATTCTATCAGATCATGTGGTACCTTTTGCTCCATATTCATATTGAAGAAGATTTCACCCTAACGCACAACAACCCACCATGTCACTGAGGTTTTAAACCGAGTCGGTATAGCAATAATGAATTGGCCAGCATGTTCTCCAGACCATGACGGGTCTGGAACATATAAGTCAGAAGACTTAGGTCAAGAATTCCTGCTGTTCCAACCAGAGAAGGAGTAAGATTGATTGATTAAGGAATGGAACAGATTGCCGCAAGAAATGATCGTTGATCTAATCAAAAGTATGCGAAGACGAATGAGTACAGTTGTAAGGATTCATGGACAGAGCACACGTTATTGAAGCAAATGCAAGAACGCATTAGATGACTAAACAAGTGTACATTAAAGTTATTCTGTTTGAAATTAGTATTTCATTTGAGTCTGATATCTTTCTTTCTTCTTTTTCAACAGGTTTCACAATTGCACAAATTCCAATTACTCAACCTAACCTTGTATATAGAGATTACCTAAGAAATGTTAACAATTTCTATATCATGGCGAAAATAATAAAATTTTATGTCTGTTCTTTAAAATTTGCCGGCTCGTGTAGGTATATAATATATATAATTGTGAAATCAACAGATAGCTTCGTTGTCACGAAATACGTAACATACTCTTACGTCTACTAAATTCTCAATAAAAACCAACATTATTAAAATACCTATTTCTAGTAATTTTTCTGAAAGAACTGTGCTTTCATTGTTATGCCACTAGAATCCTTCTTAAGCAAATACGCTAACCCAGAGTTGCCAGAATTTTTCGCAGTCTTTACAAACCCTATTCTGAAAGCAACTGTGAAAAGAAGTAACATAGTAATAAAAAATATTACCGAAACTTTGATTTGGAAGTATTCACTATGAATTTGCTACAAAGCTGTTCAGGATACTGCGATAACGTTGTTTTAAACTACTCAGAAATTGTAACTAAATCTGGTACAATTTCGTAATACTTGATCTATTGCATAATTAGGACCTACAAAGTATTGCCGTTCCTATTTGTCTCGTGATCGGCAAGCAAAACTATTACAATTGGGTCAATTCTCGCAACAATTTTTTTTGTACATAAACGTCAATCTTCTTCAAAATGCCGTCACTTTGAATGGCGTTTTATTTAAGCTTAATCAATGCCAATTTTCTTAAAAAGCTGTCACTTTGAATGACCACGAAATAGAAAGTTACTTAAGCGGTCGTTACAGTTCCCCGTTCGTGAAATATATCCCGTTGTTGTTCGCTTATCTGGAAAATGAGTTTATTTCACACACGAAAATATTCAACAAATTATTAAGAATCCACCCAAGACAGCACTTACATTTTACGAAGGAATCGCGGGCCAGATTAGTAGGTCATCCCGATATAAAGATACAGCACTTGGAAAGTGTATAAAGTCTACCCTAATCACTCTTAATGCTTTTACTTGAGAATGTAGTAGCAGCATGCTCGCGATCCGACTTACTTCCAATATTTACGACCCGTAAATGTCGTAGTAAGGGAAACTTATCAATTAACTTACGAAGAACACGGTCGCTTAGAAGACGACGAACATTGGTACAACACCCTGCGGATGCCGTGATTTAGCAATCTCCAGCTCAATTGAGAGAATTCTTTCGCACTATGGAACACCTATCGAGGAGCATCTATGTGAAAACATACGGAATAAGATATGTCTTCAGAAAAATGACTTAGCATATCAATTTGCTATTTAACTAGAGATATATTATTCTATACTAAATGCATACCTATACCGCGAAAACTATCCCCAATATT
Source organism: Osmoderma eremita (assembly GCA_031763485.1). Classification (NCBI taxonomy): domain Eukaryota; kingdom Metazoa; phylum Arthropoda; class Insecta; order Coleoptera; family Scarabaeidae; genus Osmoderma; species Osmoderma eremita. Next base: position 207,169 of record JARFOC010000666.1, on the reverse strand, counting down.
TAAAATAAGAAAAGCAATAAACACACTGTTAAGAAAAGCAAATTGTTTTTCATCCATGCCCTGAGCAAAGTAGACATTAGCGAGCAAACATTACAAATGCGTGTTTGAAATCCATATGAAATGGGACAAAATACATTTAAGAAGAACAAATAGCAGATCCCATACAGCCTAGCTAGTAGACTGACGTGAACAGGACGTTAATAGTAATATGTCAATAAATGACGTCTTTCTCACGTCATGTCACTCTGCTAGCTGAGAAGTGGTGGTAATGCCCAATTTTCTACGCAGTTATTCCGAGTGAGGCATGCCAAAGTACCGAATCAGAGTGACCTGATTACAATATGCATACCGTATTTATTGTAGTAAACGCCCCGGCGGTTAATCATTTGCGGCGTTTATTTCGAATCAAACCAAATCCTCATTTCTATTATTTTGCTATCCATCTCAAAACAATTGTATTACAACTTGGTCTTGATACAAAACGACTTCGTTTTAGTATCATACGGAATTCAATCTAAATACGGTTAACGGGGATTCCCCTACCAATTTTTGACGTTGATTGTGTGCACTTCCCATAAAGATGTGGCGTTTATTAGAGTGTCGCGTTTATTCCATTCGGTATTATATTCTTGCGGGGTCTATTAGGATGCGGCGGTTATTGGAATTGCGTCCCTAGTTAGAATAAATACGGCAAGTATCCTCATCCTGACACCGAATTTCATTATGTTTAACTGTCCAATACAAAATTTTCTTAAATGGAACACTGAATCAAATTCTGCAGCGATTAGTATTAGGTTTCCCTATACCTATTGGTTTTCGTTTTCGTGTTTTTAATAATTTTAATGGCATATTTTGCTAGAATTTATCCATTTTTTTTCGAGAGTGGATCTTTCAAACCACGACCTACTTCAAAACTGATTCTTTGTATCATACTAACTTTCATATTATTTTTAGAAACACTGAGATTTCATCTTGTACTATACAGAACATCTTATAATTAGAGTTGCTCAATTTCCGCCAACAACCAGTGGCGGGCTCATAAAAGTTTACACAAAATATATTGGTCGGAAATAAATTACAATATGTACTTAAACACTTACCGTACTAAGAGTGAATAACATATATTAAGTATCTGCAACATTAGATATGTTGCACTACGAAATAGTATTTACGGCGCGGTAGATGTATACACAAGAGATCTCGTTGATACTCGCGGTTGTACTGAAGGTTGTATCGAAGCAACTCTACTTATAATGTTGATATTCCTTCAAGAGAAACTTTAATTAAGCTACTTCTCTTTTGCATAGTTGAAAAATTTGCTCTGAAAATCAAAATATCAAAACAAGTGGATACAAAACACAATTGTTTAAACGTCCTCACTTGTCCTGACCCTATTATCGTTTCATCATTCATTGTTCCATTATTATCGTTGGCAAGCAAGCTTCGAATGAAAAGAGAAAACATTATTCTGAAACACAGAAATAGAAATGTTTTGGTTCTTGTACTACGACTAACATCCAAATACCATTACCTACTTGTGACAAACAAATCAAACAACACATTGAAACAAATCAGGAATCACAGGAAATCCATAGAAAGCGGTAGAAAATAGGAGTTGTGTAAATTAAGTAATCAGACTGATATTTTTAAATATTTTTATTAGAATATAATTACAATTGAACGTTGTCTCCCTCAACATAACTCCCTTGGGAAGCCACACAGCGTTGGAGACGGTTCTTCCATTCCTCATAGCAGTGCTTGAACTCGGATATTGGATTCGCCTTTATCTGGTCGGTTACAGCCGCTTGCAGGTTTTCGAGGAGTCCCAAAATGATGTCCATTTAGATGCATTTTTAATGGCCAAAAAACCGTTTATGGAAATTCCTGTGTGACAAGGCGCATTGTCATGATGCAGAATCCAATCGTTCTTGATGTTTGCTCTCACACGCACGACCCTTTTTCTGAGCCTCTCGAGAACCTCTCGGTAAAAATGTTGATTAACTGTTTGACCTTGAGGCACGAACTCTTTGTGAACCATTCCCTGGCTATCGAAGAAACAAATCACCATGCTCTTGATCTTTGATTTGCTCATTCTTGCTTTCTTTGGGCTTTGGAGTGCCTGAGGTGTGCCATTCCATGCTCTGGCGTTTTGTTTACGGGTCACACTCGAACACCCAACTCTCATCACCAGTAATGACACGTTCCAAAAAAATTTCATTATTTTCAATCCATTCCAAAATGTCAAGGCACCTTTCTCGCCTGATGTCCTTTTGTTCCCGCGAAAAGTTTTTTGGAACCATTTTCGAGCAGATCTTTCTTATTCCCAATTCATTGGTCAAAACTTGATGAACGGTGTGAGACTGTTCCCCGATCATTCTGACCATCAACGATCGCGGATTTTGTCGACATTGCCATCGTTTCTTGCAGTTGAAGGCCTTCCGCTGCGTGACTCATCTCCCATCGACTCTCTTCCTTCTGAAAATGCCTTAAACCACCGAAAGACCTGGGCTTTTGACAAAACACCGTCTCCGTAGGCCTGCTGACGTTTTACAAAAGTTCCTGTTGCACCGTTGCTTGCAATTAATGTATTTCATTTGGAAAACGCACTACTCACGGAAAAACGACAACCGACGACCAAATGACTTGATTAAGTTCAAACTTGCACTGAACGCGTATTACAATGTCCTCTTGTCGCCCCAATATGTCTCGTGCTTCCCGTGTTGCCATATCAAACGCTACGTTGTCAGTCTCATTACTTAATATACATACTCCGTAAGCATAACAAGATAGTAAAACATAGAAGCATCGACTGTGCGACCACAACACATAATAACTTATTACCACGAAATAAAAATAAGTAATAAATTGATTTGCCATTCTGTATAAATAGCTAATGGAGTAATGTAAAAATAGTTATTCTATCAGAATCTGGCACCACTCTAACAAATATTCACATACACCAGGTTTCATTTGTTTACTTGCCCGGAAACATTAGCATACTTAATAAACCGGTCAGGCGAGATCTTGGAACAAATTCAGACGATATATCACACACAGGTTACGTAATGTTAATAACTCCTGGCCAGTAATTACCATCATTTTGACTAAGGTGTAATTACCTAAATGATTATGGTTTTAAAATGACAAGAATTTACTTTTAATTGTAATTGTTAGTTAGCAATAACGTTATATTATTACACATATTTTTTGGTGCAAAAATGCTTATTAAATGGCGGTTCTGTGAGAGAATTAATTCCAACCCACGCGATTTTGAGTTTTCGTCAGCAAGTCCCCACAGCCTTGACTTTGAGTATTGACCTGCAAATTGCAGTACTTTGCAGGCGATCATTGATTCAATTTAACATTCACGTGTGGGAAACAATCCGCACAAGCCGATAGGAATACGCGAAACAATGGCTTTTTAACATAAAAGAATAATTATTTATCGGTGCCTGCCGGGTAGATTAATATGTAAACAATTCAAGCACGACTATTGATTCTATCACGTCAAATTCAATGCGTTATTGTTATAGTAAATTCTATGGAGGTTATCGGAACATCGACGCTAAACGCGTGTACATGCATACTTTATATCATTACCAATCAAAGAAAACGAAACACTTTTGATTTTTTTGATTTCCTAATTTGGTATTTTGACATACACGTTCCACTACTGAGAAGAGACATTAAACAAAGTTGTGCATTTCGAAACAATTGATACATTACGCTCAAGGTAGACATCTAAAAAAATATAAATGTAAATGAATCATTACACAGACTCATGTGTTTGAGGTACACAAAAGGAAAAATTGCTCACGCATTTTCTTTTCTCTTGAAGTTGAATCATGAATATTTAAACGATATCTGAGAGTTCTAAAATGGTAAGATGTTTAGAAGTCTACATAGTCGCTATGACTACTTAATCTGGATAATAATCACAGCTTAAATATGGAAAACATTCCTGCATTCTGATACTTATATTATACATAAAAATCGTGATATATAGTGTTAAAGCGTAAAACTGGAAGGCAAGTTTGCATTTTCCGCCAGATCAAAGGCATTTTTAGAAAAAGTAAATTAAACTTGATACTCCTAAACTTTTCCTTATCCAAACCAATATCACTGGATGACGAACATAATAATAATATATAATAAGCTCTCGGAAGAATTAGAAAGTTCTAATTTATTTACCAAAATGAGTAATAGTACCTATACTGTTCATATAATTTTTATAGTTTGCAGCTGCAATTAATAACATAAATACCAGAATGTTGAACTACTACACAAAAGGAGAAAATTTAAATATGCAAATACGTACAGCATTAATTTATATTCTATTACGATTACACCGCAAATGGTAGGATAATGTTTTCTTATGAAATGGCTAAATAAAACTCTTCCTTTCATTAAGTGTTTTAATTACGTGCATGTATTACATTGTTTTTCACTCAAAAAATATGGCAAATACATTATATTTCAATTATCGCAACTTGCTCCATCGATCCGTTAGGCGATTTACCAAATATCAAACAGCCTCATCAAAAACCTTTAAAATCTTCAATTTCTTGTTCCGATAGATTCCTATCAGTTGCTCAGTATTCCTTGCTTGGATACATTTCTTCTATGGTTTGTATTGTATTATACTGGGATTTAGAGCATTCTACGGACATGTCTTATTAGTGAGTGATATAGACGTAATGTAGGCCTATTGGTGATATACAGTATACAATATATTTTACGAGTAGCTGTTGCAAATTATATAAAGTGACTGTACTTACTTCTTTATTGTAGGAGTCTTCCTTCATACTTACTTACTTGGGGGAAATGATGTCATCCGCTGGGTCGTCGATCACTCTTTCCACCTCGGCCGCTTGGTCCTATTGTGGAGCAGATGGCATCCTAGAGTTCATCCAACAAGCCCTTGAGGTAGCTCAGAAGCTTGTTGTATGAGGAATTTTTCAGGTCAGCCAGGGTAGTAATGTCCTCCTTCATACTTGCTAAGAACCACTAAGAACTAAGCAATCAATTTTAAAGGAATGATAGTTATGTTTGATATCATTTGCTTTGTTTGGAAAAAAAAACATGGCGGGTTACCATGTCAACTGGGTTTTGTGATGACGCACTAATGGGCTCCATTTGTATGTGTAGATGCAGTTTCCGTTCTAGAAATGCACTGACATAAGAATGAGATTAAATAAGCGGACATTAGGATTAAAATAAATTACCCAATTTTAGAAAGAGATAGACGTTTTTAGTATTAATTTACTGTCTTAAACATGCCCTTATAATTACGTCTAAGCGGGGGAGATATAATAACTCCATTATATGACACTCTTTAACCGCATTCTGCTGGTAACTGGCAGAGAGTAATAGACGTATTACTCAAACTAAAACAAAGATACCCTTACCACCTTAATGAGTGAAAAGCTCTAGATACGTATTTCGGCAACTTAGTTACGTATTTTGAGTTTTTCAGTCGTTAAGGTGGTAAGGGTATTTCTTATTTTAGTTTTACTATTTTAACCCACCGGTCCTATTATTTTATACCATGGTATTACTCACTGGCTGAAATAATTTCTACAGACACCTCACTACAATCTCACAAAATTTAAGTAATCCTCATTCTCGTATATATGCAAGAAAATATTGTTTTCACAGGAATATTTTAGTTTCTTGAAAATTCAATACTATTTATTTTTATATCAAGATAAATTTCTTTTCTGATAGGAAAGCAAGTTCTTGAAAAAAGTAACTTTGAGATTCTGTGTAAGTACTTCGTTTTCTTCTATATACCAGCAAGATCTATTCAAGAACTTTGTTCAAGAATTTTGATATCTTGTAAAAAGGCGTCTTTTTCTTGAAGTTATAATTTCGTATATTATTTCATTTTAATCATTTTCTTATTATCGGTGAGTTTTTGTTTGGAGGTACTTTATTCTCATAAAGTAAAGTAGTAAATTTGTGATGCCAATCTGTTTATCTGCCTGTTACAATAATGGAATTATATATTTTTAATAATTACGATATCATGTAGGTAAACTAGAATCGTAAATTGGAAATGCTGTGGCATGTATAGACACTTTTTTGATCGAGTGTATATAATCAACGACATCAAGACAGATATCATACTTGTGGAAGGCATTGAAAAAGAAACCTTCAGAAAGAAATAATTATTCATTTAAACTAATAGTCAGGTTATACTTACGCACGTTTCATGCATAATACATACATGCCACGTATACATTATATGTTGATTGGATTTATGCGGTAGATTTTGTGTTCCTCTAAGTGCACAGAACTGTGTAATTTTCTTATTATCTCTTGTTACAAATTAATAACATATCTATATGCAATATAATGTCGGATTACCAATTTTTTAGATCTCGTGCGCGGGTATATCTTTTGTAATTAAATCCCTTCTTTCCAGGCCAATATTTATAATGAAGGCGAGTAATTAGTTTGCATATTAATACGTACTCCTTTACGTGCTCGCGCGAAGGATCTCCCGGGTGCAACGTGAATGCAATGAGCCGAACGCGTCCATCCGTATTGGATTCACGGTACAATGTATAATACTGCAAGTATATGTGTTCGCGTCCATAAATAAAGCTAAAATAGTGGCAGAGAAACCGTGATACATTATTTAAAGTTCTCTTTGTGGCTGCAATTAGCGCTAAGTTATCCATGTGCTGCCCGAGTATCGTGTCGTAAATAAATTACTACACATGTATGTCGTGCCGCGAAGTAAATAGAAAAGAAACGCGGCACAATCACAATAAACAAATACCTACAAAAAACTAACATGATTATTATTATTAATGGTTTTGGAACAACCCATTAACCTCTTGCTATCAGCTAGCTAACCAAATGCACGGAAAGGGTAGACGTACACACAAATTTTCACACCCGGGTCGATCGGGTGACTAACAGATCAGACCCACAGGTATATTTCTGGACGAAAGGGAAAATCCACAAAGGCAAGAGAACCTGGAAAAATTAAAAATAAATTTTAAAACTTGTTTCTATAAAAAAAACCATATATACTTGAGAAAAAACAGTGATGTTTTGCGTAGCCAAATATAGATCGTCTCAACCTCCGAGCTTATGAAAATTCGATACACGGTTGGCATATAGTCGAATGTCCTGTACATTATTACTTCCGTTTCCATTATTTGGGTTTCTGACAGTTAAAATGCATATTTTGAGGAAAACAGAAAAGATATAAAACACATGATTTTTTTATTACAGAATCAGTGGAAAAGGCCATAATTTTATTTATTATTACTCAACATTAACGTAATTTACATTTCGAAGATTTATCTAGGAATTGGGGTATTATACAATTTCTTAAATTTAAAGCAAAATATATAATCCTTTAACAAATAATAGTTTCCACTTTTGTAACAAAAATAGCTGGAATCATACGAATCCTTATATAATACAATAATATTTAAGAAAAGAATAGCAATTACATGCACATATGTCCAGTCGATGTACCAGTTTGATCTTCAGATGATGACGAATCTGTTACATGAATAATAAAGTCTTCAATGTCATCTTGGAACTTATCCACCATTCACATTTTCTTTTCAATATTTTTTTCATGTTTGTGTAATTTTGCCAATTATGAACCGTTACAGTGCTATATGCTCTTTGAATTACTTCCTCCACATCTTTTACCTTAAATGTGGTATTATTCATTTTTATACAGTTTTTAACTTGTGCCCATACCATTTCAATGGGATTTAACTAGTGGTAAGGTGGTAATCGAAGAATTTCATGACCTTTCTCTTTTGCAAGTGCGTCAATCCTGTTTTTATCATACTGCGGTTTAACTTGTGACACGCAAAACCACAAGTCCCTTTTTAGCATGTCATCGGTGTTTGGTATTTGTTTCTTACGGAGCCAATAAATGATATTGTTTTTTCTCCATTCTGCCGTTGGAATTTTTTTTCTATTTTTTTTTGCAGTGATAAGAAGCATTATCAAGAACAATCACAGACTTCTGTGGTATATTTGGAAGCAATTTCTTAATAAAGCAATCCTCGTATGTGCATCAATCCATTTCATGATGAACATCAGCAGTGTTTTTCTTGTATATTCAGCACCAGGAACAAATCCGTTATCATCACCAGTATGAACCACTGCAAAACGAGGTCCAAGCCCGGTTGGGGATATAAAACCAGTACTTAATCATTTTATAAAAGCTTGTCGACTATTTTGAATTGCAGTGCAAGTTTTATTCACTGCATGCTCTGTATTCACCCGTGATTCATCAGTCTATATTATAGATCGACCGAAAATAATTAAAGTTACAGAAACGTGAAATAGCAAGAACTAAATTGTACCTTTTTCTCTAAATTTCTTGATCTCTCGTAAGTATTTGTGCCTCCACCGAATAATGTC
>JARFOC010000666.1:153070-177881 GCA_031763485.1 Osmoderma eremita | reverse complement strand
GTGACCTGTTTCAGTAATATGCTGGGCAACACTAGACTTTTCAGGTCTACCTCCTCTAAAATGAGCAATGTGCTCTTAACACGTTTTAAAGAGCACATTGCTTGTGCTTAGGTGCCCATCACGCAACGTGTAGTGCTGCGGTAACCGTAACTCTAATAACATTTATGAATTCAAATCTACGTGCACAAGGTATTTTAATTAAATTAATTAAGCGAAAAATCTTTCACCGGTGGAAGATTTCGCGATATAATCTCCTCGCATCTAAGTCGAATTTATTAACTGCGAGCACCAAAATTTGCCTAATTGATTTTGACGGCGTTTTACAATAAATGCTTAAATTAGCGCGTGAAGTCGAGCGCGTAAACCCGGTTAGCTCCTATCGCCCCTAGACAACCAGCTCGAAGGATTTCAGCAGCTTCCCGGTACGCTAGCGTTAGTTGGGAATTTTGCATGACCTATTCGCCGGAAGGATGACGTCACTTACGCTAGGCCATTATTTTATTCCATTTTCATGGTAATTGGAATATGTAGGTCCTGGTTAGTGTTGTTCCTATTACTTTTTCCGCCTCTAACATTGCTCGTACCGGGTGACATTCGTTGGCGGCCATATCTAAATTCAGATGGATGACACTAACAATAAGTAACTTTGACGTCATAATAATACCATTTGATTGCTCGGAAGAAAGGAGGAGTAAATTTTTAATGAGTGGTAACTTGGATAAATAGAGCGTGTTAAATGTACGCAAATCTTTATTGATTAGGAGATATTTTGATCCTGAGTTAAAGCGATTTTTTTGTTAAAATTTCAACACTTGGATTGACTTATATTCTTTGATGATTGATACTAATATCTATTTTGATTCGTATAAGGTCAAGGTAAAATAAAGCAGGCAAATTCAGCAGTTCTCGACTACCTATAGAAAAATTGTATAATCTGCCTTCGTGAACGACTTATTTTCACACAAGAAAACTAGAAAATTGATTCTGAAACCACTATTCTTTGGTATTGTTATAGATTTGGCTTTGGCGTTTGTACCGTTCATATATGGTTTAGTTTCTATTGCTATTTTCAAATAATTTGTAAATTCTAATTGACGACCTTTATGGATAGAATCACAGCTTGATTGAGTTCAAGTGCTAATGAAGTCATTTACAAAAAAGAAAGCCCTAAGGAAGAACGTCATGATTTATTTCTTCTTATAGTTGTCAGCAGCACGGCAGTTGTGGAACCGTGATCTCTTATAGGAGATCTCTACAAATTTTCTTGTCCAACCCATGTCTCCTCGATTTTCTTATATCTTGTATGTCTTACCCCGCATCACCCATCACATGACATGTTCTTTTGGTCTCTCAGGTTCTGTGAGTTCCGTTCCGAGTTAGTTTTAAAGCATTGCTCTTCACACTGGATCTATGAACTGGTTCGATTTGATCTCATCATCATCCTAATGCAGAGGAAGGTATTTTGCATCCGGCAACTCTGTAGTCTTGAGGTCCATCGTATTCTCTACATTCGGTTTTCTGATAATTCGAGCAGATCTGCTCTCCTAAGAAGGTTTAGTAGTGTGTGTGTCAAATTCTTTTGCGGTATGCCCTGTAGTGTGTCTATTGCACCTAATGTACTCTATGTATTACCGTTCTATATAGGTATCTCCTTAGATTGTCGTGTCAGTAGATAGATACGTCATCACCCCATTAGGTATGTCCGTTGCTACATTGTGCCAGTAGCGCTGGTGCTCCTCACTTACTCACCTAGATACTGCAGCAGGCGCAACAGTTTCTGTGATCGCGCGGACTAGTTCAGGTCCAGTGAAGTTTCTTCGGATCCTTTTCTTGCTAGGTGGTCCCGTTATTGTCAGCAATTGTTCTGTGGCATCTAAGGCTTCCATATCCATTATATGACTAAGCCATCCCCAGCTTATTGCTTTATTGATTATTTTACAGGAATACCTCCTCGGGAATCTGTTCCTATTTATGACCTTTAATATGATAATTTTTTGACAAATGACTAGTGTCTTTAAAAAATTTCCAACATATTTTCATGGTTCTTTTTTTGTAAGGGTCAAGGCCATTGAACCATTCCTTACTAGTTGAATTAGAGTGTTATAAATCGTAATTCTGATGCTTCCGGACAAATGTTTGAATTTTGTTTCATTATATGGTAATTGTTACTAGAAGTGATCATATTAATATTATCAAGTGAGAAAGCTGCTTTTATTCAATAGTTATATTGGAAATGCACCGAGAAATTTCTACTGATCTAGCCGACTAATATGTTGCAAAATAAGAACCAACCGTTTATACAACACCGTATCTTTCATCTTTGCTTTGGAATCAAGAATTATAGAATTTATGATGTAATTTTGAATAAATTTTTCTGAAGACTATAATATACTCTTCAGCTTCACAATTTATATTCACTATTCCGTCATGCAGATCCCTACTTTATTCATATCATTCTATCTCCTATAGGTATCTTCTTAGGTTGCCGTGTCAGTAGGTAGATACGTCATCACCCCAATCTGCGTTAATGAGGTATATCCGTTGCCAAATGTGATGGTTTCTCATCTTTTGCTTGCTGTGTTCTTGTCCTGCTACATGGTGCCAGTACCGCTGGTGCTCCTCAATCACTCACTTAGCTACTGCATCAGGCACACCAGAAGGAAAATCATGTTCACCCTAGACGTTTTGGCCTAGCTTGGGTGGAACTGTATATACTATGATCACGATTGATCCCATTCCAGCGGAACCATTATTGACTTTATTTCCTGATAAAATCTATCTTTAAATATCCTCATGAAATCCTCTTTTACCCAGCCTTCTGCTGTTTGCATTCACTGCTTGCACGTCGGTCTGTTCATGATTTTACAAAAGACATCATCTTTGCCGCATAAATTGAATCCTTAACCTCTTTGTGGTAATCTTAAATTACATATCGGGAAAATTTATTAGTCATTAAAACAGGATTCAACGACGTGAACCGAGTAACTAGGTCAAAACAATCATAGTAACGATTAAATGACACAGACATCACGTTTCTCCACACACCAAGACACTCCACACTAATTCAATTTCCTTTTTACGAGCGCCCGCTGCAACTTTGACAAGGTAATTCGGTTGACGATCGAACTCACCGATGTAACACATACCTAATGTCCGCCGAATTAAAACGTGCATACTCTAGTAGGTGTAGCCGAGTTGCACAGGCTGCACTAACTTCCTACCAATTACGCTAATGCTCGCTAGCAATCGTCGATAACACTTCGACGTGGGTGCTGCAGCAATAAAGAATACTAATGGCGGTTGGATCTGCTTGCCATCGCGGAAGTTGAACGTTCTGCCAAAATTCCGAAAGTTCGGTGAAGTTGGGATACGCTAATCGTTGCTTCTGTATAGCACCTGTCGCCGTGTCTAACCACTGGCGTGAAACCGTTATGGTAGTTTGTGGGATTATCGTGGGAATTTAATGAGAGAGATGACGATTTGAGGAATTTTATTAAAATGTTTCAACCAAATTTGCTTTTATTTTAGTGCGATAGGTCATTTTTGGTGTTCAGATGTGTACGATTTACAGCATTTTTGTGTGGAATTCAGGTTATTGCTGGAAATCTTGTTTTTAAATTTAATGTTTCCGCAAGCGAAGTTGATTAAAAGCTACAATTCGATTTGGTTTTAAAAAAATTTCTTATTTATTGTGACAGGTTGTAATAATAACATACACGATGTCAAAAAAGAATACAAGTAAATACAGTACAAGTAAACAGTGATAATACTTAATTCATGTATTGCTGGATGCGCAACCCCAAAACTCACTAAGAGAATATATACACCGATGATTGAGGAAATCCTTAATGGCCGCCTCAAAACATTTCAAACTTGGGATTGATTTTCAGTCGCGAGGCAAACAGTTAAAGAGACGCAATCCCAAATTTCGCAGACATTTTTCTGTGGCGATTGTGACAATGTGACAAGTTCATATATTGCAGCAACTGGAAGTAAATTCCATTTATGCAAGTAAGATCTACATGATTGTCTACTATCTATAATTCTCTTTTGTGCTGAGAAAACATCACTAAATGTTGACCCCTCCCTCCCCCACATACTGTGATCCCAAAAGATAGTCTACTGTGTACGTTAATAGTAGAATATTAAGCTACTATACACTTTAAAGTTCGAATTTCATAACACGAAGTATTCAATTTGCCGATAAGTTTGTAGCATTATGTCTGTCAAGTTAAATTGTCGTCAATACATAGACCTAAAAAGCTCTACGAGGTGTGTAAATTAAGTAATGAGACTGATATTTTTAAATATTTTTATTTGAATATAATTGCAATTGAAGGTTGTCTCCCTCAAAATAACTCCCATGGGAAGCCACACAGGGTTGGAGACGGTTCCTCCATTCTTCATAGCAGCGCTGGAACTCGTATATTGGAATCGCCTTTAGCTGGTCGGTTACAGCCGTTTGAATGTTTTCGAGTGTCCCAAAGTGATGTCATTCCAGATAAATTTTCAATCTTGGGAAGAAGAAAAAGTCACGAGGACTCAAGTCAGGTGAATAAGGAGGTTGGGAATAAAATTGGACCCAAAATACTCCCTTGTGGAACTCCTCTTCTAACGGGTAGGCTAGAGGATTTAATTTTATAAAATAGCATTCCTATTTATATAGAGGTATTATACTATTTGTACTATTTCCTGACATACAGTGTTTGCACATCTATGCCTTGGATTTAGCTAAAAACTTGACCACGCCACTTTGATTATCTAGGAGTGTAGGTACAATTTACAAGTGTATCGAGTGGTAAAGTAGAAGATCTATGTAATCCAAGTTACTGTAAGAAACCTCGCTTGCTGATTCAACGATTTAATAAATCTAAACTTCAATAAATCTTGCATCTTTGAGTATATTATAAAATTAGGTGACAGCAGTCTTGCGAGATAGCGTTAGGCGAATCAATTATTACCATAGCTCGACGGGATTTATGCGATATGTCATCGTTTTGCTCGAATACTGGCGAGTCTGGGCCGTAATGAGGCAGGCTACCATGAGTTAAATTTTAAATCTCTTTAAAACAAAAGTATTGACTTACTAGATGTAAAAAACATGTCTTTGTGTGGAAGTAAGTATTAGTGTATACAAATAAATGTATTATGGCTGTGATTGATGCAAAAGGTCTAGTGTGATACTTGTCCATTTAGATGTAAGTACATCATTAAATACAGAAAAGAACCGTTGTATGTCACCACTAGTGACGGTACTAATGTTAAAATAAACTTAACCTAAAGTAAACTTAGAAATTATATCACAGTTATTAGATCCTTTACTTAAGTGATACAAAGTATTTAGGTCTGGATATCAATCAATCTATAAAGCAAAATAATATTAGACGTAGCACTACTATTCAAGTGGTGTTCTGTGTGGTGCATATCCCCCACAGTGCTACGTCTAACATTATTTTCCTTCGTAGGATGGCAACTTTATGCCAAAATATATCTGGAGTTCTTCATTCATCAAGGTCGTAAGGGTATTTTTATCTTTTATTTTTTATTATCAGTATACAGTTCTGATTGTAAGTATATGTACAAAATTTGCAAAGCTACCAAAAGAAAAGTACGCATATTACTATGGAAACTAAATATCCAACGTATTACTCCTTTCACATTTCTGGTTACGTTGAAGCAACGTATAGGAACTTAAACCACTAACAAGAATGCATCCTAGAACTACAATAATTGTAAAAGTTGACACTTCTAGGGTAAGGAGCCAGAATAAGGGACTCCGCCAGTACGACCTCGGCAAAAATACTCACGAAACACGCTGCGTGTGGTGCACGCTTAACAACGAACTAGTTGGGAGTTGAAAGCGTTAATTTAGCCAGCGTTCTACTTACTTAACTCACCAACTATTTCGTTAACAAGTTCGTTGTCCGTAGCTTTAGTTTAAGGCTGCGAGATTCGTACTTAATCGACCGGATTTGTTTTAAACAGATATGTGCTCTAGTGAACACGTGTCAATTTGAGACGTGCACGTATGTACATACCGTGTGCGAAATACGAGGTGTGTAAATTAAGTAATGAGACTGACAACGAGTTTGATATGGCAACACGCGAAAGCACGGGACATGGAGGGGCGATAAGTGGACATTGTAATACGCGATCAGTGCAAGTTTGAGCTCGATAAGTCAAGGTTACACGAAGAAGACACGAGCTGTCAAGCTGCGTCGAATCTCAGGAGGCGAGATGTCAATTTTGACATTACGTCAAATAAATTAAATAAAAGTCAGTCAGGCGACATTACTTGACCCAGAGATAAGGGATAGTAGGGAATGGCAACTTAATAACCTGAAATCGCAATTGCGTTTTATGCCCCCTAACTTAAGAAGGTAAATTAAAATCTGCTACGCGGCACTTTTAAATTACTATGTTTCCCGGTTTATTTTTACTACTATATTCTACCTATATAATTATTAAAACAAAAATGAACACATGTGTATATCGAAGTCTTTATTTTTTCCGTAATCCGTCTGCAGAATTAGTTACACAACATTTTTTGGGAGGCATTGCTTTTAAAGAAATACAAGTAATTGACAATATACATATGTAACCCTAAAACAACTTACAATTTTCAATGAATTTCGTTACATGGGTATGTTCGAATTTGAAATCCACATGAAGTCCGTGAACTTTATGAACTAATCACTAACCGTTTATTACTGCAATCCTACTACCCTGCAAACACCGAATTGTAAATTTCAAACTGTCAAAATATGAAATTGTAGCACTGCGAACGTATTACCATTAGTGCGCATGCGTCGTTCAATTTCGGATAGTTTCTGACAGCACTGCGAACAAATCTAATAGGAGTCTGTACTATATTAATCACTAATGTAATTAATTGTAACTAATAACACAAGAAAAACTTGAACAAAATTGACCAAACCAAACAAGCGCAAGCAGCTAACTGCATCTGACAAGCATCAACAATAAAATGGCCTCCCGCGTGATCATTTGTACCAGAAGTACACTCGCTACAGCGCCGCCTACCACCAGAAAGTAAACTACAACTTGTATCACTCCACTTATACAATGTAACATCATTGAAGTTCCTTTGTAATTACCTACTAGATTTTTGGAACTACTCTACATACATAAGTCAATAACCATTGTTTTAATGACGGTCATCAACTTGACCGCTGCACACCATCGCCATTAAAATGAAATGTTGCGAAATCTAATTTCATGGGCACCCTACAAACTGTACCCATAATCCATTGTTCTCCATAATACACTCCACTTGATAGTTGGCTAAATTGAAACCGTTCCATTGTCGTCTCATTATTAGTTGTTTATCGTCAACAGGTCTGGTAGTACTCTGCTAACTCATTTATATGAGCGCCGTGATATGCAAGCGTACACGAGTTATGTCCTTATATACGCAAATTGTGTAATGTACCTTACGAATTAATAATGTAACTAACATCGCTGGTGGATAGTAGTATATAATGAGTTTCTAAAGCTACTGCAACAGATTTTAAAATTATCTAACGAGCGACCCTTGTACATATCTCTGCCCATATGATATGGTAAATTGTTAATAAAATGTAAATCATATAAACAATTACAGTAAAAATGCTAGAATCAAATAATTAAGATATATTTTGAGTGTGGATAATATACTTTGCTATTTAATTTATTATTTCAAAATTAAAGTCAATTCCGTGAGGAAGTAGCAAATGTTAAGACCTATAAAATAAACTGAAGGACATTTCAAACGCACTGTTAGCATGTATTTTAAAGAAATAATAATGTTACCATATGATAGACAGTTTTTTTATGATTATATTTTGGTAAAAATTTGTCAGTGATTTTGATATTGTAATTTATTTCCAATGCATATGTCATTGGAAATAAATTACAATATCAAAATCACTGACAAATTTTTACCAAAACATAAAATCAATAAAAACATTAGGATATTAAATCAATAGACATAAGAAAACGCTATAGCACAGAAAATCAACACAGATCACTGTCATAAATTGCAGGTATCGCGTAATGCGATATAAAATTTCCATCACTTGTAGAAAAACAGCATTTCTTCTCCTAAAGGTGTTATCCATTGTTCTCAGTTGATATCCAGTTAAATCCATCACGAAACGGATGAATAAAGCCAATAAATCACCAATTTATTGTGGCCCATCACAAATGTTCAATTTCGTAAAATCTAAGGAAATTATAAGAGCAGTAGCATTATAGAATTTGATTAAAAAATAAGGGAAGATATAATATAATAGTCACTGTGTTATTTGAAAGGAAGTAAAAAAGCAAATTTATGGAATTGGTGAAATTGATCGGTTGCGTTTTTTTATGTCACTAAATGGGAAACAGCCAATCAGGATGCGCTAATTCAAAAAGGAGGCTAGAAAAATTTGAAAGCTAATAGTTGCAGATTGAACACGTATCCTCTTGCTCCAGAGTCAATAGTAAGCGGGCATTTTAAATGAAAATACTAGGCGGCTGAAACCAATTGTAGATAAACATGCATTTAGGAAATTAAATAGTTGCAAATAACAAATAAACAAATAAATTCACAGGCATTTCTATTTTATTTATTATAGTTTATTCACTGCTGTCACAATCACTCCAGTCACTTTTGCAAAAGAAAATTGAGTCTTGCATTTGCTATATGTCGCGATTCCATCAATTCTTGTCGAGCATCATCTTTTCTCCAACGGAATCCTATTTCATTTTAAAATAATCCCTGGAGGCGAGTGGCATCAATGAAAAATATCTCTATCCTTCAGAATTTGCAACAGACCATTCCGCGTAATGAGGTGTTCTAATATAATTAGAAATAAGTTAAAATTCATATCTGCTTATACTTACTATTTCGATATATTTCATATACAACATTCCTTATCGACGAATTGGTAGTATCATCGATATCCAAGGGATGTTCCTGGTATCGATGAGGGGATCATTGTTTTTCACTGCTTGTGATGACACTAATAAATGATAAGGTAATATTCAAAGCTGAGGAAATACGCTAAAATTACCTAGATTATAATTTTTTGAACACTACATTTGTGCAAATACACTACTTACTCCTCACTGCGGTAGAAGGTGTCAAAGGTTGCCTATGCATACGAATACTATCACGTTCTAGTTCGAAGAACGTAATTAACGCTGCAATCATTTCCTTTGCTTGCTTTCGTAAATATTTCGGCATTTTCGGCACACCCTTGTAATACAGTCGCCAAGAAACGTGATTACTTGAGATAAGAACAAATTTTCAATATACCAAAGAAATAAACCGTTAAGTAAGCAATAACCTAAACGAATGGCACAAATATCAGATAATATTTCATGAGAGAAGCAACAAACAGCTATCGACAACGGTGTACACGAATACCATTAGTTGAGAAGAAAGTCGAATTGCGTTAATTGGTAATACGTGCTTAAGATAATTATTTAATTAGTGCAACTGATAATTTGTACTAAAGCGGATAATCCCTAATTATTTATATGTTAAATTATTGATTATAACTCCATTGCCATGTATTTTAAAAATTGACAAATTCATATTGTAATCGTTGGTAGTGTGACGTCATAAATCCCATGCATCGATATTTATCTTGCCACTGCTATACCTACAGTCTACTGAGCAATCACTGAAAACCCCAGAGATCTCTTCTCAACGTAAATACCATCCCCTCTAATTTAGTATTGTATCAACTTCATTCCGCTGGCGCAATTCTCGGAAACTTGCAAGAGCAAGTACACGGCGCAATTCGCAGTCTCGTTACACCGTACAACATATAGCAAGTATGATTTAATATAAAGTAGATTTCCCATGCAGAACTGAACAACTTCTCGTAATTTCACGGGCACAATCGTGAACCTATTAATAATTTTCCGGGAGAAACTTCTCGAATTATAAACTTATTTAATTAAACTATATGACAGGAATTTCCACGCGATGCAAATGGAAGTAGTTGCTCCGGTGGTTGAAGAATGCCGGGTTACGAACACGGAACGAGAAACTCAGTCGTGTGTTAAATATATGATGAGAGCTCAAAGTCGACCTGTTAATTCTAAAGGTGCAATACACATGAATGAATCTTTATATGAGTGACATTTATGATTATGACATATAAGAAATGTTATTTGTTTGGTTCGCATAGCTTTTTTTCTAAAATATTGCGATTGCCAGTAATCAATTAACACTGAAATGAGATTCGAGTTTTGATGATTTCGTCGCTTAAATCTCAATATAACTCATAACCCAAAATATTAAAATATAGTGATTTTGTACAAATATTACTATAGAATCCTGATACCGTTGCTATTCATCGATTAATACTGTTAAGGCTTCATTACGAATATTTTCAACAAACCTTTATGTATATTTTCCCCCTTAAATTATTGTTCAATTACTGTAAACTAGTCCTCATCAATTTGATCTTCGATAGCCAATTTATTTACATTAATTACTTCACTAATCCCAAACACCAACCAAATACTAGTATTTCGGAATTGCATAAACTACCTCAAATAGGTGATTGCAAGATAATAAATAGTCCGCAGTCAAAGAACTAATAACCGCAGTTCCTAAATGTAATACTTACATACCACAGCTGGGAGAAAATCGAATTTTGCAAAGACGATTTTTTCTGAAGTATTTTGAGGGACCCAAAATATGCAGAAAAGACTCAACGAACATGGGTTCGCAAATGGACTGTTCCGGTGACAAACACTTTACACCATTTTTTAATTATGTACAAACAAACATTGTAATTTGTGAATAAAGACGAAGTGTCAAGTGAGATGTAGCGAAATCAAAGGTATTTAAATCGGGTGATGTTGCAGGCCAATGACACAGATCCTCCCCATTTTACCCATATTCGTCCAAAAGATCCTTGTAAATGCTCTGTAACGACAATTGAAAAATGCGGCGAAGAACCATCGTGAGGATCCAAATTTGTTGCCTTTGCTTCGTAGCAGTGTCGTCTAAAAGATCACCCGGTGTATTCGGAAGATAGCTCAAGTAAGCAGCGCCTGTTAATTTGCCTGGTAAACTGACCTGACTTAGTAATCCAAAATACCCATCCCAAAACGTACCTGATCTCTGGATTCTATAATAATGTCATGGGAATTTTCGTCGCAAAACACATGCGTGTTGTGGAATTGAAAAACTCCATTTCGTGTGGACTTGCACTCATCAGTAAAAAGAATATTGGCTGCATTGGAGTCATCAGCATCATTGCGTAGAAACCTCAGTATCTACGAAATCGTCTTTTTGCCGATCCATTGTCATTAAGGCGTTTCTGGTTATTTTTGTTGTGCTACGTTTGCAACACTGTAAATAATCAATTAATAGTAAGTCCCCAGTAGCTTTTTGACTCAAATACCCGAGGTTTAAAATTACCCTAGAATACCCTATTAATGTAGATTGCGAAAATGTTGTTTTGTACCGTAAACGGACCACAGGGAAAAATCAAACACTATTTTTACAAATCAAATGAAAATGTATCTATTATTGTTTGCCATGATATATTCAATCTATGGCTATTTCTGGAAGCCCAGGCTTTGATCCATGGATATTTTAGGGTATTCTATCTAACAATTTAGCCTGTAATGATAAAAACGTTGGAGTACACGTTCATAATAAACACTTTGGCGATTTGTTGTATGTAGATTTTGATGTCATCCTCAAAAGAGAAAGAAAGCAGAAAAACATTTTTAGCAAATATTTCTATGCTCAAGCAGATGTGAGATTTTAGAAATGAACCTTCGTTCATTCTTAAATTCTAGTATCTGCTAAATTCTTTAAATTAGTATTATTTATAGATAATCTCCAGAAGCAGAAAGGAAAAGGCGTTACAACCGAATTTCTAATATTTTCTTTTTCATATTTTAATAAGGGCTTATGTATTTTAGAGAAAGGCAAACAATCTACGTTGGAACATAATTTTTGCTAAATTTCTTGTCAAGTAAGATGTTACGAAAGAAGCACCACAAAGACCGCCTGTAATATTCTGTAAAGCTAAATACATATTTCTCAGGTGGGAAGTTGTTCTATTGCGCCACTATTCGTTATGGGGGCTGTCACTGCTCAAGGTCTTTAGCGTCTCTCCTCTATCTCCTTTGTTGTCAGTATGTCTCTGGCAACTACGTACATCTGATCCCACAGCGCTGCCTGTGTCAGTGACGCAATGAAACTTTCAATTGTAAAAGATACACTCGTCACCGTCTCAAACGTATCGCGGGTTTGAGTCCATCTTACGCATGCAAAAGGTATATGTTCTGGAGTGTCTCTGTGTCCACAATATATACAGCCGTCAGTATCGGCCCTCATTCTTGCATGGAGATACTCCCGAAAGCAGCCATGCGCAGACAATGCCTGTGTCACATAATAGTCTACTTCTCCCTTGTCCCTATCTAACCAAACTTCGATGTTTGGGATCAAGGTATGTGTCCACCTCGCTTTAGAAGTAGCATTCCATCTGGCCCGCCGGTCACTCTCCAACATCTCCTTAGCATCTCTCGCAGTCATGCCTTAACGAATATTGTGTCTCACCTCCACCTGAAGATCTATTGGCGGCACCCCGGCTATGACGCAAGCACCTTCAGCAGAGACTGTGCGATAAGCACTGCATATTCTTAAGCAGACCCTTCTGTACGTGCTCGTTAGTCTTTACGCTAGTTTTTTTTTTATTATGCATTACCTTCTTCCATACTGGCGCAGCGTACAACATCTGGCTACCAATAACTGATGCCAACAGCCTTCGCTTGGATGTCCTGGGTCCGCCGATGTTTTGGCATTATCGCGGAGAGGGCACGCACCGTCCGTTCGCACTTGGCAACGGTCTCTGCGATGTGCTTTGCAAACACAAGCTTAGGATCAAGCCATACACCTAGATACTTAATGCTCTTTTTGGCTATCTTCTCTTCGCCGAGATTGAATTCTATTGGCATCATTTTCCTTCGAGGCGTCACTATTATGACTTCTGTTTTTTCGGCCGCAAGTTCTTACTTTCTGTTCATGCTCGGATTGTCGGTAGAGTTTTTTGTGGTAGAGATTTCGCTATTAGTATATTTTCAGTACGCCCCTCCGCTACAAGCGCAATGCCATCAGCATAGCCGACCAAGGGGGTCCCCTCTGGCAGTTCAATTTTCAACAGGTCATCGTACATAAAGTTCCACAACGTTCGGTCCAGAACAGACCTTTGAAGTACCCCGCTGTTTACCTTAATAGTTTTGGAGCTACCATATGCCTCAAGTACTATGGTTCTATACTCAAGATAGAATGCCACGATGTTTCTCAGGCTTGTACTAATCCCCCTTCTTGCCAGCTCACACAGTATATCCCGTCTCGATGCGCTGTTGAAAGCATTTCGGACATCCAAGGTAATCACAGCGCACAACCTCCGGTGCCGTGGCGTCACTATAATTTCGCATCGTGGTTGAAACCAAGCTAAAACCCGTAAATTTTCGTACTACTCTAAATCGAATAAATTACTCTAAAGGCTTCATTTGTGTGATGATATTGAGTTCGAAATTGATAAACTCCAACGACAAAAGCTGTAATTTCTTTCGGGCACATCGGAATTACCTCGAAAAATAAACACAACTGAACCGACACAATTATCTCTTCTCTACCTTTACTTTAATCATTAAACATTGGCAGCCTGCAGACTAATTAAACGATCCAACTTCCTTCACAAAGTTTAATTCCACTGAATTTATCTAGAACCACGCCTGCGGTTGTGTATCTGTGCAATCGGTTGTTCATTACTACGGATTGATGCGACACGTTTACATAAACGATGTCTGGAGGAAAAACCTTAATGACGTTCATTGTGAAAATTACTCTTCAAATTATGACAACAAGAAATTGGTGCACCATGGAAAATATATTTGTAGTTTTATTATTTAATGCCTTTATGTTGATAATGTAGCTACTGCTGTTTGGATCTTGGGCGTCGATTGGTGAAATTTAGCAAAAAAGAATCCGTCAAGCGCTGAGATGGTTAAAGCAGTTACTTAACTTTAACTTTGTCCAGCTCAGATTAAGCTTAACCAACAAATGTAGAGAAAAATGAACACATTAAAGTAGTTTGATGAGATGCCAAAAATATTGAAGAAGTAAAAGGCACAGTAAGAAACGATGCGGTAGCTAAAAATTATGCTATTGCACTATTTCCACTATCTGCCATGCATGTTTTCACATGGCGCAGGTAATTTCAGATATGACAAGATTTATCTCTTCATGTTGCTGCATTTAATCGATATGCCAACGTAAATGTAACGAGAGTGCACCTAAAACTACGACCATCTTAAAAGTTTCGTCGAATATGTATAGCGCTGAATTCTCGTAGTCCAGGCAAACTTCGGCGGAAGCTGGCGGCAAATGGCTCGAGAAAATGGATTATCGCGCGCGCACTACTTTAATGTGGCGTACTCGGATATTTACGATAGTCTTGTTTCTAGTGGAAATTAGAATCGGCAGGGTTACTTATGCGTGTATTCAAGTTCCGTCTGGGTATATACCAGAAGTTACGTTGGGTTTCTGACTTTCCGATGGAATCTGCGTCTTCCATGTGTAACCGTACTTTGACGTCCCCGCTTGGGCGCCAAAATTATATAACAATACTTTTTGTCGAAGTTCCAATTCCTATGTGGGTGACAAAGATTTGTAACGGCTGATAATTATTTTTTTGTTACTGGTATGGTGGTTCTAAAACAGCGGCGATAGATTTAACAAATAAATTTAGGGTGTTTTACTTATTGTGTATTTTACAAATGAATTCTCTTCTGGCTTGTAATAGTTTTCTTTAAGCTTACGTCGATTCTAAGTAGTACTTGCGTCTTCGGCTGACAGATGACGATTATCCGGGATAACTGAAAATAACTAAAATGACGGCTGCCATTCTTTTAGAGGTCGTGCTCATAAAATAAATTCAATCCAAAATAAATTGAAATTGAATTGCTCTACGAGTTTAACTGAAATACATGATTGTATTGCAGTTTTTTTTGCAGAAGATGTACATGTGTGGAAATCAGAAAGCAAAATTAAGCATTGATTTTCCTATATATATAAAATTAATTAATTGCAATCATTACTATTAGCGGACGCTGCGTCTCGCCCTACTAACGCTCATCGGCGTAACTAGGTTATAATTGCAATATGTCTAATATCGATATATATATATAGTTAATATCAGTTCCATTTGGTCTATGAGTGGATTAGGTAGAAATTCCTTTAAAATTTGTAAGTTTGTTGCCATTTAGCGAAACAAATTCTACATGTCAATCTTCTTTAGTAATCAATCTTGTAAATTATTATTTATAGTTGCAGAGAGATAGGTTCGGTGGATTGTTTTATCGGTTGTTCATATAGAATGTAGCTTGTCACCAAAGCTATAAGAGTCACAGTGGTTTGAGGAACAGGCACTTCTGATTTTGCGACAGACAATTGAACAGAACCATTTCTCCTGCAGTTGAACAGGTCGGTCTCTTGTTTCACATACAAGTATCAACCTAAAGCCAAAATCAATTGGTGAAGGTTATGTGTCAGATCTTCTTAGTTTTCAAATTGTCTGATGCCACAAGTGTAGTAACAAGGAACCCAGCTTAGCGGTCAAGCAGTAGTAATAGTAGGCGGTCGGCGGTAACAGAAAAGAGAGTTTCAGACACATAAATGCAGGTTTATATAGCTACAAAACGAAATAAAAACAGGCACAAAGTTAGTGCACGTGTTCAGAAAGGTCCAGCTATACCTTGAGATGAGGAATTAGCATGAACCGGCAAATCTAACAACAAATTGAAGTATTAATGTTTACAATATTAATTTTGAGTTAAATTAAACAAATATATTAGGTGACGATGAATCGCTACATATATCGTATAATTTCTTAGAAAGATATACATATATTTTTAATTTAAAACATGATTGCATCATTTTAATACATTTTATTTCAAGATGTTAAAGTCATTGCATCAATTATAGGTGGGATTGATAGATATTTATTCGTCCTTAAACGTGATGTTGTTGGGCTATTCTAACATTACCGTTACGAAAATGCAATAATCAGCATGATTGTGTTTTATATTGTAGTTATTGCATATAAATAAATTTAGGTGCTTATTAAGGCGCTGCCACACGATGCGTCGAATATCTTCAAACGTCCGTTATTTGGAGGTTATACACGTCGTGTGGTCTATGCAGCCACAAAAAGAAACGACTAATATTCGTATCACAACTCTTTGACTGCATTGATGACTGTTTTATGTAATTTTACGTATTGAACAGTAAAGCATCATAAAAGTGTTTATAACTCGAGAACAGCGGGGTTCTAGAGGAAACGAATTCGATCTTCGTATCCGTTTGTTATTCTCTTTTACCGTTTTGTGGTCAATTTTGTTCAATTTTAGGTTTGAAACAATCAAAATAACATAAAAGTGCTTCTAACTACTTGATGTTTCTAATGCAGCTGTCGTAATAGAAGCTGGCAACGAAAATCGCAAAAATTACTTCAAAAAGGAAAATAAAATAACTATTTCGTGCCATTAGCTAATATATTATTGTAATTTGAACGCAGCCAGATGAAACAAGCAAGCTAGGTTACACCAGTAAAAGGGGACGGCTAGGGAAGGCCTGTCCAGACGGATGTCGTGAAACGCTTAGGAAACGTTGAGTAGACCAGGCTGACTCTAGTAAAAGGTAGAATGTCTAGGAGCGTAGTAGCTGGATTGTTAGGTCTGGTCCAGGTGTCGCGAGCACTGTGGACCACCGGGTAAGGGAACTTACTCTGGCCAACGCTAAGCAGTTTAAGTAGCTCATCCAGAACGGCGTTAAAGAAAATGGAGCTAAGCGGGTCTCCATGCTTAACCCTCGACTGAAGTAGATTTCCTTGGTCGAATCTCAGGTCATAGAGATGGTAGTGTGATGTACTGCTGTATCACCCCAAACCCTTCGAGTGCCACCAGTATGACCTTACGGGAGATTATATCAAAAGATTTTCGTATATCCAGGAACATCGCATTATACGTCTTCTCCTGGGACCTTCTTTTGATGTAGTGATCTACGGTCTATGTTTCTCAGGGTATCATATTGTTCCCGGAAGCCTCTCTGGAATGACAGATAAACAAAAACTTTAATCTTTGTTTTGAGAACGGATCCTCACCATGTACATTTCGTTTACTTCAGCTTTAAATACAGGTCGCTTTTGATATTAGTATTGTTTTTATTAACAACTGCAATAGCAACTGCACATACTTAGTTTTTATGTGCGACGATAACATAAGGTGAATGATATCTGTAGAATATCTTAAATTTCGTATCTTCTGTCAACAAAGTTATTTTCTCTATTGCAAATAAAGGGCTTTTCCGATATTACTTCACCGGAAAGAAACTGTACATATATATATATCCCATATTGGTTTACATCAACCCGAAGAAGCACGAAAGCATCGGTAACATGTTACACGCCCACCCATCATATTAGGCGCCCATATTTTACGTATGTATCTTGTTACTTTCATAACGGATCACGTATCCGCTAAATTACCGAATCGAAGAAGGAAACGAACGCGGCAATTCTCCCACACAGAAAGGAGAAGGCAAAAAAAAAAACGGAATCAAAGACGGATTTTCGAAATACACGCGGCGCATCTGCAGTAGTTTATGGTTCGCCGAACGAAAATACCCTGGCTGGCGGACCGTATGCTGTAGCGTGAAAGGCTCCGCGATTTCCCCCTGCAGCTCGAGAATTTCGTTTCCGGTGCGTTTACTCCAGAAGGAGGATTTTCTGAAGCGAATTGGCAAATATTCGGATTTAAATATAATGATTCAGGTCGAATTCGAGAGAAATATCTCTTTGTGAGTGTATGTGGGTGCGCCTACAGGTTAAGGTAGAAGGCTTATATGTAGATGTAAAAAGATATGTGTACGTTGTGAACCCTTAATCTACAACCGGTTTCAACTTGTACGCATGTTAGGACTGATGTGTTGGTGTCCTTCTAGAAATAAGAAATGCTATGCAATATATATCATTTTCGTAAAAAAGGAATTACCTAGAAATTCTGAAGCATATAATCACGATTTAATAACGACATTGATAAAGTAAGTTATTTATCTTTCCATGTGAACTGCTTTCGGTACTATACATATGTACAACATGCATCTTTAAAATTGGACAGTTATACTGTAAGCATCCACAAGCATACAAGTACCTAGTTTCGTCTCTGACGTGGTTTACGCGTTGAGTAACCGTGCTAACCCGGGCTGGTTTCTTTCTATATCTGAATAACGTTTCTTACGAAATAATGGCATATGAAATATATAACTAATATTTAAAATCAAAAAAATAACAATTTTTTTTCCAATATTACATTATCCATTGCTTAAACTGAATTTAAACGCTTCAGATCATTAGTTAACCATGAAATTAAAGCTTTCTATGACAACTATGTAGTACGAGCAGAACTAACAACTTCTGACAGAATGTAGGCAGCAAATGTGAAATGACAAGAATCCATGGGAAGGTGTACTATAACAATCACGTGTTGGAAAATCCTGAAAATATTATACAAGCTTCTCCGATCATTTCTCTGACAAAATTCAATCTACGCCAGGATTTGTATTTTAGTTTTGCAAATTACTTTCGCATACGTTTTTTTCTCTGTACTGGATGTTTTGGAAAGTATCAGATGTTTAAAGTCTAAGAATACCTTTGGTAACCAACGAATCGCCGGTATGTTAATTCATAAGCGTGCAACTATTGTGGCTAAACCACTTACCCATAATCTTTAATTTATGTATACAAACCAAAAACTTTTCAGAATTATCGAAAGTAGGGCGGTTAACACGGGATTTCCAAATACCATTAATTACAGATTTATTTGCATTTTACCTAGCTTTGCAAATATATTTAAACACCTCTTCACTGAGATATTTAGGAACTTAAGGCATTATTTATCAGTGACAACAGCTCTCAAATCAAAACTAAGGAATAAATTGATGGCTGAGCGAGACTCGTTTGTATTACAATGAAAGTGCACATTAAAATCACCGCATATAAATATAGAATACTTGCAACTATAAATACAACTTAGCAAACCGTCAAGCTGATTCGTAAAAGAGTTAATATCTGAAGCATAACGAGCTATTCCAATACTGGATTTATTGGGATATGATTGATCCCATATTCAAGCGCACGTGTATTACAATAGAGAGACGTACAGAAATAACCTTTGTGAAATAAGTAATAAATAACCGAACATCTTCCCAACTATTATTACAACAATCTGACAACAATGTATCACTCTCAGGGAATATAACGAGTAAACAGAACGACAACACTTCATTCGCATGACGGTCACGGGTGGCGCTGAAGTAGAATAGACTCACCTAGAAGTATAGGCATCATATATCAAATCTAGATGGGTTCTAGATAATAGAAGTTGTAATAAAACTCACATTTTCAGAACGAGCCTCCGGTATAAGGTAGCCTATAATATTTCTCAGGGCGTGTGACGTTGACGGATGTCGTTCAATCTTCCGCGTTCGCGTTTACGTAATTGCAGGTAAACACGTCGCATGGAAAGTTATATTGTTTTTCTTCGGTTTGTTATGAAATGAAATGCAAATATTGTCTGCCGAAAACTTCCGCCGGATCGCGATATGCCTGATGGGCGTTCTCTTATGAAAGGGCAAATATTATGTTTTCAATCAAGTTGTATCGTATGGCTTGCAAATACATAAGTTAGAATGTTAGCGGAGAAGTCAGTTGTACATTGTGAGTTTAAACACACTTGAAACTAAACAAAGAATTTAGGATGGAAAATAATTCTCGAAAAAAACGAGTACAATGGGAGATAAATTAATTAACAACTGTCACTAGCAGTCACTAGGATTTTATTAGATACGAGATGTGCAAATTAAGTAATGAGATTGACAACGTAGCGTTTGATATGGCAACACGGGAAGCACGGGACATGGAGGGACGACAAGTGGACATTGTAATACGTGTTGAGAGCAAGTTTGAAATCGATAAAGTCATTTGGTTGTCCGTTGTTGTTTTTTCCGTGAACCCGGTTTTCGTAGTGCGTTCTACAAATAAAAGATATTAATTTCGAGCAACGGTGTGCTATCAGGTTTTGCTTCAGACTTGGGCAAAGTGCAAAACTTCAGAGGGCCTGCGGAGACAGTGTTTTGTCAAAAGTCCAGGT
Source organism: Osmoderma eremita (assembly GCA_031763485.1). Taxonomy (NCBI): domain Eukaryota; kingdom Metazoa; phylum Arthropoda; class Insecta; order Coleoptera; family Scarabaeidae; genus Osmoderma; species Osmoderma eremita. Next base: position 157,649 of record JARFOC010000666.1, on the reverse strand, counting down.
TTTTCGGTGGTTTAATGCATTTTTAGAAGGAAAAGAGTCGATGGGAGATGAGCCACGCAGCGGAAGGCCTTCGACTGCAAGAACGGATAGCAATGTCGACAAAATCCGCGATCTTGTGCGTTCAGATTGTCAGTTGACGGTCAGAATGATCGGGGATCAGATGAATTTGTCTCACACCACCGTTCATCAAGTTTTGACCAATGAATTGGGAATGAGAAGGATCTGCTCGAAAATGGTTCCAAAAACCTTTCGCAGGAACAAACGGACATCAGGAGAGAAAGCTACCTTGACTTTTTGGAATCGATTGAAAGTAATGAAAAATTTTTGGAACGTGTCAGTACTAGTGATGAGAGTTCACACTTCAGACTATCCAACGCCCAAGAAAGCAAGAATGAGCAAATCAAAGATCAAGAGCATGCTGACTTGTTTCTTTGATAGCCAGGGAATCGTTCACAAAGAGTTCGTGCCTGAAGATAATTAGTTATGTCTGAAGGCGGTAATACGTATTTACTTTGGATTTGCGTGAACTTGCTAAAATCAGTTCTCGCATAAAACTAAGCAGTCAGACATTGGACCCACAGTCGTTTTCACACAGGTGTTGACATTTATTCTTGGAATAAATGTCTTCATCTCAACTTTGATATGATGGATGAAATATTATTTCAAAAGTTATTGTTATTGTTTATATTATTTCCAGCATTTACGAGTGCTTATAGTATATAATCGTATTTGCTAGATCATTCACAAATTGTGCAAATCCATTGAATTCTCTGGGAGTGGTTCCGCAGGGTCCCGTAATTGACTATTCATTATTTTTAATTTATGAATATATTTATAAGGATTCAATATTTCATAAATAAAATCAAAAGCTTCTGACGACTCCACAAATTGGAGAATGTTGAATGTTGAAAGGATTAAGCAATTTTAGCAAATAAAATTACAACAATGACTTGAGATAACGCAACACTCCGAAAATATCACATCCTCAATAATACTAAAAATTTATTCACTTCCCCATTATTTTATACATTCCCTAGAAGAACTGACGTTCAGTATTATTCAGTATACCGTAGCGGATAAATTCCGACGAGATATGCACCACAGCGCCCGGAGGCGAGACATCATTTCGCCCCGAATAATTGGTATCTCACAATATACGTAAACGTCCAAGTTCGAGCAGTAAATGTCTACCGTTCCATTGTGTAATTGACGCGTTCAAATAAATGGACCTAGTTTTCCGGCCAAACAAGATCTCCGGAGAAGGCACTATCTGCCCATCTCCGTCCCCACTCCGGCCTGGTAGTGTCTGATAAGGACTGTTCAGCCCTGGGCTCGACTAACCGTGTTTTATCAAGTTCGGAGACATAATTAATTAGCTCCGAAAGTAGCGTCACACTTGAATGTTTTCATTCGTGGCGGGTTCCCGTATGCCTTCGGCTCCTTTCTTCTAAAGTGCCGGTCGTACAATTAATTATTGTAGAATGTTTTCTCGTCCCTGGACGCCACTTCGTCCGCACTTTGAATGGTTATCAAACAATATTTTGCCTTATGAATAAAGATATCGAGTGTTGTGAGCGGGAGTTTGGGGGCAATTTTATTTATGGTATTCCCAAAATTGTGAATAGAATAAGTTATGCCTTTACCTTCCCATTATTTCTTCATAATTAAACACCACCTCGCTGGTAAATTAATCAATTGCCTTCATAATACGCTGCAGTTCCTCATTAAAATTAAATCGCAAATTTTTTTTAGCTTTTGCTACCACAAAACTTGTATATTTTGTGCGGCTTGTGATAATTTGAACTGGTCAAGTTTTGTGGTAGCAAAAGCTAAAAAAAATTTGGGATTTAATTTTCGGAAACTCTTCCCCATATCAATCACAAAACAAGTATCAAATTTAAAGTCAATTTTAGTCAGTTAAGGATAATGGGATAAAAGTAATACGGTTCTGCAATAATTCAACCGTAAATGGTTCTATACCTTAAAACCGTCAGCGGAAAAATTAAAAAAAAATGACTAGTATTTTTTAGAAACATATTGCGTAAGTTTAAATAACGAATTCAAATATGTAAAGAAAAAAGTAAAGAATTTAAAAAAATCATGTACCTATATTTTAATAAAAATTAACATTTTTAACAACTTTTCATAGTAAAACTTTTTTCAACAATGAAGCACAAGAAAAGCTTATGCTTAGATTAAGATTAAAGCACTTTCTTATAGAACGAAAACTATTATTTTTATATAGAAAGATATGTGTTCTGTTTAGCATTGCAAGTCCTATCCATCAAATGATGCCTTAAAGCGAAAACAACCTCCTCTTGTGACTTCAGGTTCTCTTATTTGACTTTACTTGATGTTAAGATAACATCCGTCAGGTTCGATAAACCGTCCTATTGTAGAACGGATGTCATCAAACAAGATCCTTAAAGTAGTTCAGTATCTTGTTCAATGAGGAATACTTCAGCTCAGTTAGGAAAGTGATTTCCTGAGATGGATCACCTGATTCGGGTGACCGCAGAAGAGTGGCACATAAGGTGCTTTACTGTTTCTTCGTCCTCCATACACAGCCGGCATTCGATTTCTTCCGATAACCCGATTCTGTGTCTCTGAGTCTATAGTGACCTGTAAACACAGAAGTTGAAGACTTCAGGTTCTGGTAGAACCTTCACTGTATCAGATTCTTCTATAACGTCCGTATCTTCTATTCTTGCCCAACAAAATGCTTCAGCGTTTTCATCGTATTATGCTGTACCCACAAATACCCAAGAATTTACCTCAATGGCAGACGTAACATATTCACTGTGTTCTCTTGAATTTATTATGTTTTCTAAGTCGATTTTATCAACGGTGTCTATACATTTGATCTTTCAAATTACTGTCACTATTAGAAGAACATGATTCTATTTTTGGTTTTATTACCCTTACTCGCCTTTGGTTTTGGTTTAAGTAATTGAACTAATGATCAGTAATATTGGAGCGATGTAATGGTAGTTTCGAAACACAATGGAATGTGTTACGCGTAAGTAGAATAGGTTATAACATTAAGATATTTTAAGGTAGTTCACTGCGATTAGCTGTATAAGCCTTACGAAATATCGAAGGAATGAGGACAGCGAATATGTATAGGTAGTGTTAAGGTAGTTATGATATTCATTATATTTCAGTATCAATTCATTCATATTAAGCTGTGTAAGATTCAATGTAGTGAAAGTGGATAAACGGATATAATTAAGTGACACAACTGGCTCTAAATGCGAAAAGGATCCTCAGCAGCATCCAAAGCATCATAAGACTTTAAGTATTTAAGTAACAATACGTTAAAAGTCCTCACATGGCGATCTTGCCAATAGCATTAAAATTTTTCAGTCGCATTAAGCCTGCCCGTCGCATCTACAGTTGTGAGAACAATTACGGATTCATCATAGTTTGTAACGAATACTCAATAATTACGGACAAAGTACGGACATCACATGAAAGCAAAACATTAGAGCTTTACTAGATAGGTACCTTGCACGTTTTGAAATGTATTCAATTCAATGAATGATATGTTGGATATATTTGGAAGTAGTTACAGAGATTAGCTTTTCTCAAATAGTATTTGTCAATATCTGTTTCTAAATATTATTTTCGCGTTGCACTAGAACATCCTACTTTTCCAACTTTCACCTAAATTTTCCTCAACAAATAGTAGCCATTTCTAACTTTCAAGTTTCCGATACTTTCCCATTCTCTCTCCAATACACTATTCGACGATTTCGGCCAACTCTGACCCACGCACCCGTTTTTTTTTTCTCGCAAATACCTCGTTCCTTCGTGGCAGCTGGGCGCTCGCGTCAAACGAAATTCGTCGTTTGAGCGAAATCCCGAATACACGCAACATTCAATTTCGAATTCAAAGCGATACCGGAATTACGTTTGCGGAAAAGCAATTCGCGGCGACGGGCGAATATTAAAATGGGAAAATCAAGGGTGCGCAAAAATTCCATATTTCAGGGACGCGAAGGGAAAGGGGACGCACGAGGACGAGAAGGGCAGAGGCGACTGGGATGGATTAACGTGCGGAGATGTTGGGTGTCGAAATTTGAAATTCGCTTGGAGATGGTGATGATGACACTTTTATCTTATAATTTTATAATTGAATGTCTACAGAAAATTTGGGAATGCTCAAAGTATTGCAGGAGCCTCTTTTTTGCGAATAAATTGCGTTCCTTATCGAAATATATATTATATTATCAGCAATAATAATAAATGGATATAATACATATAGTAATATATTAAACAATTTTATAATTAAACTCATTTGTCTTCCGTATGGATAGTATATTTATTTAATTTATATATTAAAAGTACACTGTGCTACTTCTTACTTTTAGAATGTCTAAAATACAACAAACTTTTAAACACTTGTAACGTGCCGATTTCATGTAAAATATTTGTAAATTAAATAAATTATCTGTACGAATTGGGGGTAGCAAGGCCATCTAGCGGTAGATAGATTAGGCGTCGATAACGATCAGTATCGGCTATCGCATAGAAATCGATAAAATCTAGAGTGACGGTTGGTGGGAGGATTGAGAGT
>JARFOC010000666.1:112478-141330 GCA_031763485.1 Osmoderma eremita | reverse complement strand
TAAAATTTATTACATGGTACATGAATTACTTTGCCAGAACTGCGCGACCTGAGACAATTATACAATAGAGTACTCATAGTAGCCAAATTATTGATTTATTTATTATTGTAAGAGTACCGTTACAGCAGTCAATGAATGCAAAAAAGCTGTCTACTATCCACGGTATGCATCCAAGCTCTACGTTGAGCGTTAGGTCGTACAATTAGAAAGTGTCGCTAGTGTACATATAGCTTAACTTGAAACTAGTATATCCATGTATTTCTAACTAACAATGTACCCGTACCGTGCCATTAAAAACACAATTTCATTAACCTAAGTACGGAAACAGTTAACTTTACACGTTACTATATAATGAAATATAATTATAAACTTTTACTTCCTTTTCATAATTGTAATTTTTATTATTCGGAATAACTGTGATTTCTAAGCCGACAGTATTCGTGCGTAATTCATTTTCGTGCAATCAAGAATGTAGCCGACCATTATTATTAATGTGTCACGACAATTGCAATTAAGAATTTCTCTTCGAAATTTTTATCTCCTCTCGTTAGTACCGCCGTGAGTGACCGTTATTTAGTTTCGGAATGATCCTAATATATCTCTATTGCTTGCCACGAGAGGACAATTAAATCACAAAATGTGAAAGTAGTCTTAGGTCTTTCTCTCTATTCTTAAATTACACTAGTTAAGTAGTTCCAGTAAGTAAGTACGTAAAAATAATCACTACTGGACCATTGGGCAGTAACAAAAGTAAATAGGAAAAGAAATTTCCGTGTCAGTAGATCGACCATAAAAACGTGAAAGTTAACAGTTTCTCTGTTTATAGCCTCGAAAGCGATTGTTTGTCCGTAACACTACATACATTTAAGATGTCTGATACTAAAATTATGTATTACATATATTATTATGGGACGTTGTTGTTCACCTAGTTCCTGGTACATACAAGTGTTTTCATTTGTAACAATAACTGCAACTAAATTAATAGCTACGTTACAAGCTCCATGATAGACACATGCAGTCGTTAATTCCCAAGAAATATATGAATACTGTTTCAGTCCTTACGTAGGTACTTCTAAAATATTAAATATTTAATTCTTTTCAATACTGGATAAAGCTTTTGAATATTTGGAAGACTTATTGTTAGATCTGAAATTGACTATTTCTTGGCCTCACTCTTTAGTCGCTGTAACTGCCAACGCATATATGCCTTTTTTTCATGCCTAATTGCAGTTGGCAAGTAGTTATTAATATCCCTGTAGTACTTTTTGTCGTTTTCACTACCAGACATCTTAAATTTCTTGTATGCTAAACCTTTAGCCTAATTATTTCCTTAATAATCGCAGTGATGTAGGGTTTGTGACGCCCTTTATGTTGTATTGTGACAAAAGGAGCGTGGATAGCAAATAAAGTAGTTATTGCATCACTGAAAAATTGAACCGTGTGAATGTCGTTAAGTTGCTCGACGAAATTCCAATCCACACGGTTCGCGTCGAAAGCGAATTTGGCAGCATTAAAATAGCGGAAGTCTTTACGGGTGTAAGCGGTAAACATGGGTGCCACAACACTACAGTCGATCGTACAGTACCTATACCATCAAGAATCGATAATGTCAGAGTTTTTATTGATACAAATTATGTCGATAAGTGTTGCGGAGGTATCGGTAATTTTAGTGGGTTCTGAAATCACCTGCTTGAGGCTTAATGTATCAAAGATATCCTGCAGATATTTGCGATAATCTCCGTCAGACAAGAAATCTACATTGACATCCCCAGTGACTATGGTTTCATCACACTCTAGTGATACTGCAGCCAGTGAGAGTTTCAATTCATTAAAGAATCTAATTGGAGTACTAGGACTTCTGTATATAACACCAATCGCAAGTCGAACCCCGTTTGTGCTAAGTATAATCCAAAATTGCTCCAAATAATAAGTGCAATAGATTTACCGAGAACTTGCATTGTACAAAAGTTAATAGTTTTTTGAGATTTTCATTTTTTGTTCTTTAGAAGCCCACCTCCTGCTTCCACTAATTTTTTAAATTAAAGAAAACAACACTTCTTTTCAATATTTCGGTGTCAATAGTCTTGTTTAATTATGTTAAACACATCTCTGTTTCATTATCTATGGAATAATACAAATTTGCAAATGGGGATCTGCCTTCTATCTCTTGGATAGCTATATAATGATAGATCTCCATTTGTTGCACAGTCTACCAAATCTTTGATTGCGATGCACCTAGATCAGTAGCTCTCCCATTACCACCGAAGGAACAACGCCGTTGATGTGTGACGTCACCAATGCTAGATGTTCGTAAATGCATTCGTCGCTTCTTTTAATTCTCATTTTAGTCTGAAGTATTAGTTTTATTTGTTAATATTATGAAGGGCTTCTAGTTGAAATAGGGTCCCAGTCTGACTGAGCTCCATTCGATTTTAATTTAAATGTGTGCACATTCGGGCCATTTTCATAATTACCGAGACAACTAGGAACACAACGCCTATAAACCTTTACAGCAGATAAGATAACAGAAAAAGTAGCACTTAAAAACACTAATTATTGCAATTAAATTGAACAAACACGTACATGCGAATCGGTCTCACCTTATACTTCGCCGGCTCACATCCCACTGCGCATGAATCTACCATTGCTGACGTAACATACACATGATGTTAGAGTACTTGGGTCTTTTACTATCGGTGGCAATAGCTCCACTTATGCTCACATAAGATACAAGATATTTCTTTCAATATTTTTATTTCTTTCTTATTTGAAGACATTATCTTGACTTTGTTCCGTCATGACCTCTTCTCTTCCGGTATTATATCAATTGCCTTGTCTCATATTTGTTTTGATCTATCTCTTTTTCTTCTTGTTTCAGTTCTTGCCCGCCATACCGGCTTGGTCTTTCTGAGTGGTCTATTCTTTAAAGATGACCCCACCAAACCAGCTGTCTCTCCTTAATAAAATCCCAAACTAGTCCTAATTCCTAATTCTTCTCTTATTTGTTGATTTCTGATTTTGTTTCTTCTAATAAATCCTTTAATTCCCCTTAGGAACTCCGCTCATTGAATCTTGCTACTCTGTCTGTCATTTGCAACGGAAACTTCACATCCATACGTTAGCACTGATCGATATGTGGCTTTATTCCTTTATGTTCGTAGTACAAGGGATTTCCTTTTTATCACTTGTAGGTCTATATCCTAATTTAACCCTTTTAGTTTGCTGACCATATTGGCTGATATGTCGTCCAAGAAGATTATAAACAGCGCGGAATTTACCTGTCTTTGTCTTTGTCTAATTCCATCGAGTGTTTCAAATTTGTCTACTTTTATGTTTATACAGATCACATTGCTAGTTTATTTTTATATATAGACTTTTGATGTTTCTCAATTACTTTTCATTCACTTCTCTTTTATATAAACTTTTTCATATCTATCGAAAGCCTTTCTCAAAGCTGCTACCTGTCTTCCTTCTAGATCCTATATTCTGTTTAGTATCTTAAACAAAAAGATGTTTCCTTTCTCTCATAGCTTCTTCGTCATATCTATTGTGACTTTATCGTGCTCTGGTATCTTTGCGTTTAAATTGATATTAATTAATTGATTATAACATATTGTATGATATTTGCTGTTATTAATATTAAACTGGGAACTAAATACATGTGCTAAGATCTTAAGACTACAGAAAAAGTGGTTGGACTAATTTCATGGTTATAAAAAGTGTTAAATGTAGCTAGTGTTGAATAGTAATCTACTTGTTACCAGTGGCTAAAAATTGTAATATAAATTTAATTAGAACCACTTTAAATCCACATGTTCTCTGCGTAAGATTAAGGACGTAGGATATTAGAATTTACTTACATAACTTGATAACTTAGAACTCTGAGATAATTGCAATAACCTAATATCTCTACAAAAGCAAGCAATGCAACGGATCCACGCCATATTAAAATCAAAAATTGATCCATTCGATGACTAGCAAGAAGGCGAGCGCAGTTACATCAACATAAACTAGCAAAACATAACTAGTTCGACATAACGGTACAACCTTGGGTATGCAGAATTATTGCGAATTAACTTACGTTACAAATATTATACCATAAATTCGCAATTATGTAGGGGATTTTTTCGTTATAAGAACCTATGTATATGTGCACATCCGTTATTGAGTTTAATCAATGTGTTTTAAACTCCTGAATTTAAAAATAAATATGTGTGTATAAAATCGTGTTTATGCCGGATATTTTTCACGGCTCATCCTTATTTAGTTATTGATTTTCGTATTGTCCGAACATCAAATTGAATTAATATAGAAATATCCTAATCTTAGTAATTTTTCGTCTGCATCGGCTAACAATAAATTAATTATTTAAAGGTCGAAGGTTGACGCTGTTGACGGACTCGTAAAGCTGTCTATAACTATTTATCACCGAGTGGCTCTTGTAGCTTCTACAACCAACAATAACGGAAACATACAACGATTCCATACTTGCATGTGATGAGCACTTCATAAATATCACCAGTCGCATAGTTATATTGGTACGTACATACATATGTATGTTTGTATGTGGTCGCCTATAAGATAAGCGGTAAGCGATATAAAACACAGGTTAGCTTCGCAGCAATTGAATATTTATTATAAATGGCTTGCCTTAGGTACTGGGCGAAGAATCAATATATAATAATAAGTATGATGTCCGCGACTTTAGATTTTTACTCGCCGTTAGGTATCGGATTGGCGGGATTTTCAAGGTGATCGGTTCACTCTTTTGTCAAAGGAAGGTCATTGAGTTAACTATCACTTTTTTATCGATTGGAAAACGACGCGGATGGTGAGAATACCTTTAGGTATGTGGGCATACATGATCGTCCGTAAGTTTTCAACAGATTCTAATTGGAAATCGAACAATTATACTAATTAGAAAAAAAGTGGAAAAAATTCAAATGAATTAATTATAGAATTTGGCTTTTTGCATTGGGAATATAAAAACGTCAGAAATTCAGTGAAATACATAACCATCTGCGCTTTGCAGATGACGATGTGATCGTTGCGCCATCAATCCAAGAACTCCAGCAAATGCTCGAACATCTTCAACAAATGTATATGACTTGGAAACGGTGCGCCAATGTTCACCGTGCAAATCAAAGAGCTCAGAAGAAAATTATGTTGAGAATCATGATTAGTACATATGAAGCTTTAGCTAAACGCACGGCAATGAAGTATCGAGCATGGCGTAGAAACGTACACATTCAAACGCTCGATTTCGATCAACATCCAGTGCAACAGATTCCCTCTACTAACGTCCGAATGACGCGCACTCCCAGTTATATGAAATTAAAATGATCTTCTGCGAGATCACGTACGAAATGAGAAAATCGCAAGACATACCAAAACAACTGATATCATGAGAAGAATAGCTAACTCTAAATGGTCTTGAGCAGGACATCTCGCAAGATAGTCAAACGAAAATGAGCAAAACAACTTTTATGCTGGTGACACTGTAGATCAAAACCTCTAGTGGATCGACCTCCTAAACGATAGACTGATGATACCCCGTTACAGCTGGGAAAAACTGGATTAGACAAGCTCAAGACCGAGAACTGTGGAAAGCATAAAAGGAGCTCACATCCTGCAATAACAGCTGATGATGGTGATTACATAAAAAAAACACGTTCTGAAAATTATTGAGTATATTAATGACTCAAATAACTAAGTGTTTGTTAAGGTTGTGCTACCTCTATGCTCCGCGTAATTAGATAATTTATGCAAATTTGAAATATTTAATATTTACAGAAAAAAGCCAAATCAATCAGGTATAGTATTAGTAGTGCCGCAGCTAATGTTAATTGAATTCCTAAGGCGCATTTAACAAAAACTTAAGATCAGTCCCATCTTTAGGCATAGGCTCGTTGGGCTAGAGCTCAGATCCCAGCGATCCATGGGGTCCCCAAACCTTAGCAACAGCAGCGGAATTGACGATAAATTTTTCAATCACCATACAAGATTCGATTACTATTACAAGGTTTGGATGGATGGATTAGATGGTGGGAGAGGGTGGCTAAAAGCCACATGCACTTGGGCCACCATATCGGGCCCTTTGTGGTACCTCCCCCGGCGGCCTCGCTCTTCCACCACCTACCCGAGTCAACCCATATTATTATTACAAGGTTTACAAGCTAGTTGCTTGTTTAGTCTTAGCTAAATTTTCAAAAATTAATTATACCCGCGCTGATGTTGTTCGTTCCTGTTAATATCGATTCTAAATTTCTCTAGATAGGGGCCCATGCATCCCTGGGCCGCCGCTTGGGTTAAGACGGCCCTGCTTAAGATCATCCCACAGCGTACAAATATATTCAAACTGTATAGGTATTTCTACAACGAAGTTGCCATCGTCAGTAATGCGTATCCAATTTGTATATATTTGTGCGGTGTGGAGTGTTTTTGAACGTATTAATTGAGTGGCGTGCTGCAGTTCAAGGAGTCATGAGTCAAATTTTTGATTGTTGAATATTTTATGACACACTTACCGTTATTTATAATTACCTGTATTGAGATTTGCATCATCCTTATTAGCTCTAAACCTGAAATATTTTTTGTTATTTTGTTAATATTTGTTTTTGATTTATTTTTTACTCGTGAAAGAATTGCGAGGACTGTGGGCTGGTATCACTAATACACAGTATCGGGAAGATTCACACTGTACAAATTAATTTAATAAAATTCGGTACATATGTTTCAAGAGCACGTCGGCTTAAATTAATTTGTGCGGTGTGGATTTTCCCGATACTGTGTATTACTTTTTACTCATAATAAAAATCACATTATTATCAATATTTTTCCAAATCATAGTATTTAGTCCCATGAATTATGTGAAGAAATTCAATTCATACAATTTTTGGTTTTAGACAAGAAAATAGATGCTGTACATCACCTTGCATAACCTTAACTTTATTAGATATTCTATACAACTAACACCATTGATTTTTCAACTCTAAAGCAATCCACTATAAAATAACTTTTGTTGCGTCCAAATATGGAGAAATATTATCGGAAATTTTTTTGTTGATTCTGTTTATTATACAAATTTTTTGTTACAAAGAAACCGCTACATTTTTCAATGTTGGAACTCAAATAACTGTAAGTAGGAAATACCTCAAACATCTATCCGGGTTTGTTGATTTTATTGGTGATTAAGTTATAAGCAGCGGCACTCTGCAAAAGGGCGAATGACACCTCTATGCCCAAAGACTAGTTAACCTCGAATGGACAGAAGACAAAAAAAAATTCTTTTTCTACCTTCAACAGTCATTTGATAAATACTTTACGAGCGGTTAAAATAACTAATACCCAATACATACCTTAGGAGCATAAATGTACAAATTACATTCAGCGACACTGTAAATTCTCTATCAGGTAGGTAAGATCACGCAAGGTAAATCGTTGAGCCGGCGACGGTTAAAAATATAGACGCGGATCAAACGCCTACACGTTGATAATAATTCTACCCAATATAGGCTTCGATATTATGCTTTTATTACCTTTGAACTTTGTTGTAATTGAGTAGATATGTGCTGTTGTCCATCTCAGAAGTAATGATACGCCAGATTTGATTGATTGATTCATTGTCCGGACGGCCTAATGCTCTTGCAGTGAACTATCTTTCATATTAGAAAATCGTTGACTGTCGACATAGTAATTATTGCACTTCTTTTCGACTATCCCACACCGAGTATATGTTTTTCACTTTCATGTGGGGAAAACATTAATTGATGGTTGTTCTACAAACTCACTGCGTTCAAGCAAACAACTATTTCAAACAGAAATACTACGATTGAATTGTGCAAATAGTGAGCTTTGAATGTCTTTACAACTTGTCTTAGATTAATTTTAAGATCTTTAAGTTAGCTTCTGTACATTTCAAGAAGCATTCGTCGGTAAGGTGTTAAAATCCTTTAAAACAAATATCAATAAGTTGTAACATCCATGCATATGTACCTTGTGTATGTAACTACACGCATATGTTACATCATATATAGCAACATGCACGACATGCCATTCCGTTTCGCCTTTTGGCAGATCATATAAATTGTTTAATGGTATGCGAGGGGGAATCACACTAATGGGACTGAATTTAGCATCCGCACATGTCAATAAATCTGAACTGGAGTCGCAGCGACGTTCCTTATCTCCACTTAGGTATGTGGTCGTTTACACCAGAGAGACCAGAGAACGCGACCGTTATGTATGTAATATGTTCGGTTTCAAATAACGTTGAATTTTTACACGGAACTCCGACTGCATGTTCCGAGTACATTTTTATGCGAAAATCCTTCTGATAAAGGGCGAAACATGCTGTACGCAAAGTACTTGCGCATAACAGAAATATCTTATGGTTCTTACAACATTTGAAAAAATTTGATACCTATTTTATTATATTAATAAATACCTTATTGCTAATTATTTTTATATTCATTTTAATGGATTCTTATAAAAAACCAAAGAAAAATATATTGCCAAGGTAAAAAGAGAGAAACCAAACATACGCTGGCGAGAAGTGACAACGACGAAATTATTATCGATTATAAAAGGAAAAGGCAAAATTCAATGATCTATGCCAAATTATTACTGATTGCGGGTGCCGCTTGCCAGGTCAAGACAAAGCTCGCTCCAAACCTGGTGGCACCTGAGATGCCCGAAGCGCGGCTTAATTGTGTGCGCCTCTCGTAAGCTGATCATGCGTGTACTTGATTGGAACATCGTGCTGGTAGTAGCAGTCCAGTTATGAGGGGTCGCTATTTCGCACCTGACTAAACGATCCGATTACGATTTGACGCACTTCCGGCTTTTCGATTCTATTCATTATATGATAAATCTCGCGAGCGGTAAGCTGATCATGCGTGTAGTCTAAATACTCTTTTAGTATTTAATATTGGTCTCTACCCCAGTGCCATCAGGTTTTGAGATAGGTATATGATAAGATAAAGTTTATTGTCTGCAATAACCATTACATACTGCTACATGTACTGCTCAACACATACATAGTGCAAAGTCAATAGATAATATATAATGTAAAGTATAAGATAAAAATTAAAATCGAAAATTGGTATGCAACAAACAAAACTGAGTAAACATAAAAATTACAAACAAAAACGAAAAAGTATAAATAAATCTCAGGGTTGTAAAAATTCAAATATGGAATATGGCTCCCTATCTATTAATAATTTCTTCGCTTGCTTAGCGAAATTTATGGATGGTAGTTGTCCTATTTCTACTGGTAGGTGGTTATATAATTTTGTTCGCCAATAGTCCGTAGATCTTTGTGTGCAAGTGAGTCGGTGGAATGACGGCCTTAAGTCGTCCCGGTTTCTTGTGGCATGCTAATGGTGCTGACCATTCGATAGGAACATTTTTTTGTTGTTGTGTATATGACTGACGACGGAGATGATATACACTGACGGCAAGGTAGGTATGCTTTGCGTTTTAAAATGTGATCTACAACTTTCATGGTAACCACGGTTATTTAGAATCCTAATGGCTTCCTTTTGCATAAGTCACCGTGTGTTTGATCCTTCTTAAAGCGTATAGTGCAGCCGACAGCCTGCAACACAGCTTGTCTATGTGGTGATACCATTTCAAGCCACTATCAATGGTAATGTCCAGGAACTCCACATCAGACGATGTACCAGTACAAGTGGAAAATGTGATAGTTTTAGTTTTGTCAGCGTTTATTTTCAAAGTAAACCAACGTTCGGGATTTTCTATAACCTTCCCGGAGCCCTGCCAAAGCAGGGAAGGATCGTCGGCGCCTACCAACAACGATGTGTCATCCGCATAAAGACAAACCTCGCGCGCCCCAACGTTGGATGGAAGATCGTTGACGTAGGTTAAGAATAGCAAGGGTCCCAAAATCGAGCCGTGAGGCACACCACACTTAACTTCCCCAAGAAGGGATCGTGAAGCGTGCCAGTCCGTCAGCTGCATCCTGCACGCAAGATAAGATTTTAGGAGGATAAATGGATTTCCCCTAATTCCGTAGTACTCTAGCTTCTCCAACAAGATATCATGATTCACATCGAAAGCCTTTGATAGATCTAAACGCGTCATTTAGGTCCACGCACCAGAGTCAAAAGCGTCGTAAATCTGCTCTACCATTTGTGATATCCCACTGATTGTCGAGTGAGCTCTAGCCGTGGTGTTCCGATGACAGATAGTTGTTGTCCTCAAAATAGGAGAGTACCTAGAGAAGCGAGAATCTCTAGCACGTCAAGATCGTTTAAACATTTATTTATTTTCTTGGGAGTGGTCCACTATAGCTTTAAATGGAAATATTTCATTTTATTCTGTAGAGGAATTTATAATTTTATGGGTCTGAGAAAAGATGTTTTCTAATAAGACGTCTTTTTACTCTGCACCTTATTTCTCATAAGAATTCAGATTTTTTCTTTTGTAGATTTGAGAAAAGGTATTTTATACTATGAAGGATCCTTAACCTTGAGTTTATAGTCATCAGGTGACTATACACCTATCACGCAGACAGTATATCTCGGTCCTATTTTATGGATGTTGACTCATTCTTAATAAGAGTCGTATAGTAAGTATCTAATGTAGATAGTACTTAACATCAGTCGAATGGTAATAACAATGGTTTATTGTCCAACGGCAATGTAATTACAGGGCAATGTAAATTATGTACAGAACATAAAGATATTTAATAGCGGGTGTATAAAAGTTACATGTTAGTTGGTCCATAAGAAATGCACGTTTACTAATTCATACATCTTACAAAGATGGTTTCATTAACCTTGTTTTTGAAGTAATTTTCTTGAAGTACCAAAAGGAAAGTCGGTATAAATCGGTAGAGATAATAATAAAGATGAAATTTTAATTTACTAATAAAACTCTTAAATTAATAGATTCATTTGCCTCCTTCCACGCTAATCTTGAATCGCGTATTTGTTTGCGTTCAGTTAAGGATTTCAAATTATACCATTCACCTAGGCAAGAGTAAGCAGTTCCTCTGGTAGGATATGAGTTATCGATTGCAAACAATAAATACTTCGGGAGACGGCAATGAATCCTTTCTAGAAGAAGTTGCTGGAATAAATATTAGTAGCTAACAATAATAACAACGGCAAAGAAGACTACGTAAGCAGAACGTAAGCAGGAAATGTGGTGGTAGAATATGGGGATTATATCGCCCCAACCTAGACTGGGTTTATTGGGTCCCTTTGTGACGAAGTACAATCTTAGTGGCAATACCAGTAGTAACTAGGAAGAGGTGTGGGTACCCAGGAAGAAGAAACGAATGAGGAAGAGGAACTGCAGGCTGTGGCAGCATAACGCGTCGGCCAAGAGTAACCAGCAGATGCGGAGGGCTTATGAGGAGCTTGCCCTAAAAGATAAGGTGTCGCTTCGCAATAAAAGAACTGTGCATCGGCTGGGATTCATAGTACTAGCAGATCCAATAAAACTTTCTCTAGGCACGTAACTCCACCAGGTGATATCTGATTGCTCAATATGGTGACCAAACTATACAACAGTATTCCACACAACTGATCACGAAAACCAAAATAAAGTTGTGTTTACAATTCCTCTGAAAAATTACCAATGTAATTACGAAAAATGATGCGTCTAACGAACTAACAAATAGTCGCCTACACCCGCAAAAATAGTGCTCTTATTTACTCATAAAATAGATCCCCGGGATCTATTGTATGAGCAAATAAGAGCACTATTTTTGCGGGTGTGGGTGACTATTTGACATTTCCCAACGTACCATCGTGATATTGTCTCGAAGAAATTGTGTGTCATTATATTTAGAAATAATATTATAGGTTTTGACTTCATCCACGTTAGCCAACACAGGAGATTCTTCAAGTAAAGCGTAAAAAATAAAGGTCCAAGCTCTGAACCTTGTCGGACCCCAAATGTTGCGATGAAAAACAACTGGAGTAGAATCCTCTGCCCCACCAATTGTTGAAAATATAGGCAAATAATGGTATCACGAAAATTATTTACATGCGTTATTTTTTTCTTTCAATTTCCACTAATAAGATCAATTCAACAGTTGGAAGTGACCCACTTCTCTTACACGGCATCTACAGTTAATGTAAAGTCTTGAAGTGGATTTATGTTATAATTTGCCGAATATTTGAGGATTGTTTGTGACTTGTACTGATCATAAAGATATTTTTATTTGTTGGTTCGTCGAAAACTAAAATCTATCTGAAAATTTCAGTCTGACTTTATTAGTAGTATAGATAGCTTATGTTCTGCAAAATAAGTGAATGTATGGATTTCATATAGAGAGTGATGCTTGTTGTCGCTAGCCTTTAAACCGTAGATTTGGGTACCCAAAGTATGCCCCAAACCTCAGATACAACACACAAAATAATCAAAAGTGCAGTGGTATGCATAAATCCAGGTGCAAACGAAATAGGAAACGAAATAAGAGAAACCACAATCAACACTGAAATATTTCTTTTGCGGCTGAATCCCTTTAAGCTCTTTTAAGGAAATCACCTCAAAAGCACTTACAGCTCAGTTCATGTCAACTACGAATAGAATTCTAGAAGATGGAGTTCTCTGCAACACCAGTTCTGCAATTGCGCGGTTATTGAAATAGCAAATACTACGTACGATTGCGCGTAGGTAATTCTTCGCGGATGCCTTTCGTTCCGAATGGGCGACGTAACGATACTTTGCGCCCGTTGCACATAATACAACTATATAGCTATAATTTATTTCGCTTGTGCCGTTTACAGCGCACGTTGGTTCTTATGGTCGTCGTACGTTTAGGCGCAGCTATGCATATCTGCCCTTTAATAAAAAAATGTATATGCCCGCACGCTCGCCTGTTATATATCACCGCCAATTTAAAACCAACAATATATGACCTCATTTTAAAGAATGTTGTCCAGCACTGAGAGTATGACCGAAGTTGTACGTACCAATGGAGACACAAACATTCATTCGCACCGTAGAGGTATTTACATATACGTGAACTGTACTGCACTGTCGCAAGTACTGTTACCGGCACTTATTTTGTTACGGGAATCGCGAATTCATTCCCGCGTGTTTCGAAATAACGTTGAATCAAAGCAAATATGCGCTCGCCAATAATCAAAACCGCAAACTGGTAGATAAGACATACGAATAGATGTAACAAATTCTTGGAGTACTTTTAATCATCAATCTGAAAGGTATTGTGGCTCAGCTAATACTTATTTAATCCCATATAATAATATACGGCCTGATCCACTTTGGAGCCTCACCTTTTGCTTTTATTATTGGAGATAGAGGGTAGGTTTAAAATTGGCCAAATTGTCGCATAAGTTTGTTATGGACCCGAAGAGAAAATGAACCTGTTACAATTGATGTTCTAGATCTCTTCAACACTTTCTCTAGGGCACTTTTGGTCTTTGGTCTAATGGGGTACTGAAATTTTTTATATGATGTCTCGGTTCTGTCTGTCCATCGTCAACTTCCTTATTCCTTATCGGCGCCATGTTGAATTTTGACACCGTCAGAAAGAAAATTTTTTTCTGGTTTCAACCATATATATAATATGTTGGCAAAATATTATATGAATGACATTGAGCATTGTGATTGACTCGAACTTTATAGTGTTTTATATATACGCTATATATAGGCTAGATACGCAAAGACATCCATTGAGTGAACCGAATAGCCCAAAACCAATACTGCGTAAGTCACAGTAGAATGGAACTGGGCAAAGTAGATCATGCTAAATATTTTAGAGATAGCTATTGGAATAATGTTGACAATATTTGCATTTTTTTTTATTGTAAATAGATATATATATTTATATATTGTGCAAATATTGTCAAAATTATTCCAATAACTATCTGTAAGATATTTAGCATGATCTACTTTGCCCAGTTCCATTCTACTATGACTTACGCAATATTGGTTTTGGGTTATTCGGTTCAATTAATGGATGTCTTAGCGTATCCAGCGTAAGTGTATTAGGTTAATGGCCAGAGATGACTGCAAAGCAGCCTTTAAATCCTTGCAAGTACTAACAACACCTTGGCCATATATTTTGGACTGTATCTTCTTTATTAAAGAAAATATTAGTAACTACAACACTAATAGTGACTTTCAAACCTATCCGACGAGACTCAATGATAACGTAATTAGATTATTTAAGACTAACCAGGAGCAGAAATAGTGCACATTATTAAGCGGCAAAGTGTTTCAACGCCTTACCAAAAATTATAAAAAAATATATCTCCCTGAACTTATTTAAAAAGTTAATGAAAATTTATTTAATTAAAAACTGCTTCTACTTTGTGTCAGAATTTCTTAGTAATAATTTTGACGATTTAATTACTGCATGTTAAGAGTATTCATCAATAATGTAGTTTAATTAATTACCTAATATTAGTTTACTTCTTCCTTGCCTTCTTTTTGACGTGTGTAAACACTTTCTTGTGCATCAGCCTAAATAAATATTATTGTTATTATTATAAAAAAGTGGCTAGGCTGTATATAAACGGTGCTGTGATTTATCACCGAAATCTATCTATACAGACTTAGTTATTACAGGCCTCTATACACATTTCCATTTAGTTTTCAGGGTAAACAATTCCTATCTTAGAATATTTGACTACACCGACGATTATGGCTTTATGGGGAGTGATCAAACAACAGTAAGCAAAGCAGCTGTAAAAGCGCCGTCATTAATATTCTTGGAGTGTATCTTTACAACTATAACAATAATGAGGGAACCTGTTATTATTGCAGCCTTTATTACAAAATTTACTTTCCTCGTTATTATGATATATTTATTTTGTTTATGTAGTTCTGTTGCGTTAAGTGTGGAATGTGGGTATGCATCACCATTTCACATTGTTTTTATATGTAATTATTTTTCATGTATGTAACATAATCAGCATACTAAAAGGTTTCTGCTTTAGATAATAAAAATGAACATGTGAATATTTCATTTTTTTGTCTGACGAGATCTCTTGTATTATGCGGGTATGAAATAGTCAAAAAGTCAACAGCTTCTGTGTGCGCCTTTTTTATCTTTGGTCCTACAAATAAAGCGGTTACGTATTACCTTACAATTTTGAATGTAGAGACACCATTTATATGGAGTGCTTATCTCTATAAACAATTTCGGCAAATTGGAGGTTAAATGGCTTTTATTAAAATACCTTAACAAATACATAGCGATAGAAGGAAGAAGCGATAAAATATGAAACACATTCGTACTTCCACTGATATATTCAGCCTTTCAAGGCAATTCTAGGTTTATTCCATCACATGCAGTACGTGTACTGACCTTCAGTTTGTTCAAATTACGTATTTGCATGTTATTATAAACTTTACTTCTCACATAACCCCAAAGAAAGCAATCGTTTGCATACAAATCAGTTGATCTTTTGAGGGTACTGCATTCGTGTCAAGTTTTGTGCATGAGGATTTGTACGGGATCAATAACTAATGGATTAATGGAAATGAAGTTTAGTATTTCACAATGAATGAATGTAAGATACAACCCCGAAGTTCTGAGTGTGTACCTCACCATATATTATCTACTATACAACTGTTAAAATATTAAGATATAGTAAAATTTTGTTATGTTTTCAATAAAGTTCATAATTTCAACTTTGGATGACGAAATTGTTTTATTCCAATTGTTAATTAAGACACACAAAACAAAGGTGAATGTAGGTAAATGTACCTTCGTCAATAAAAACTATTTTATTGAAAATTTTTACCTTTTCATTGAACAAATAACCATTGTTTCACACAAATCTGTTCGATTTATTTTATCTCCCTCGAACAACTCTTAATGATTTGTCTTTTGTAAGGCGTATAATTGAATTCTTTCACGATTTTGCACACAGAACTGTACGATACTTCAAAATGTTTAGCGACATCTAAAAGGGATCCTACATACAGTTATAGTATAGTCACATACATATTTTGTCTGCCTGTAGCTTTTTTATACCACTGCTTAGAGAAAATGTAACCATATACCGTTACATTAAACCGATTCCTCCTAATGGAAACCTGCAGGTGAATGTGCGATTATATAGAAAGCGAAATCGAAAACAAGGATGCAGTATCTATATATAATAGGATTCCGGTGAGTTTTATAGCAAAAGGCACATAGAATTCTCGTCTCGGAGATAATATAATCGCCTTAATATACGTAATTATACGTATACGCACCGTTATGTTTTACTACGTGCAGTGGAGTTGCCAAACCTGCTATTCAGTGAAAATAATAATTCTTCCAATTCACCTGCCACTGGTCCAAGTGAATTCAAAGAAAAGAAATTAGATGTCTCTGCAATTATTTTTATTTATCTTTAAGCATTTTTTACTAACAATTACTCCACGCCAATATGTACCAGAACCCGTAATTTTTTTAAATACACCTACGCACACACATACAGGATTACGCATTGGTGTGCAAAGCTGGCTATATCCGTTATCATATAGGATATCGAAAAAGTTATTTACGAAAATTGTAGGCAGTATTAAACCTAACATTAGAAAATTATTTTCATATATACAGGCTATTTTATTTCAGCAAGATGACCAAATATAGATTTTTTCTTAAATAGAACAGCATTGTATATTATAACAGGGTGTAGCAAAGGAGGAAGAGGATCGAGAGGAAGCCCTAGGAATGCGGAAATCCATAGAGGCAAGAAGAAAAGGGCTATCGATGACTCAGTGAGCTAACTTCCGAATAAAGCGCGCACCATGGCATTCACGACGGTGCGTTAAAGAATCCAGTGAATGTCCATCCAACAAGGACGCGTAATCAATCCCTCGCTGCGGATAAACCCCATCCTCTTTAAAGGAGAGGTATTTGAGAAAACGACGTTGAATTTTTTCAAGTGATAACTGAAGATAGACATAGTGGGGAGACCACACTTGAGAGGCATACTCCAACTTGCTCACAACGAAGCTAAAGTATAATATTTTCAAAAGTTGTATACTTTGAAAAGCTCTACAGGAACGGATGAGAAATCCGAATGTTTTAGATGCTGACAAGCAGAAGCCAGTAATGTGAGATGAAAAGCTCATAGATTGGTCAAAAAGCACACCAAGATCCTGTACTGTTTCAACCCTCTGCAATACATCATGATTCAACAAATACGCGGCGGTAATTGCATGATTTTTTCTAGTATATGAAACAAAGCAACATTTACTAATATTTTTTGAGTTTGGTACACCATTCAGCCATGTAATCGATATTTTTTTGCAAGTTTAAGACGTCACCGAAGTTAGCAATTGAATTATAAATTTTAATATCATCAGCGTAAGCCAGAACTGGACAAAAGAGGTGCTGCAACAAATCGCTAATATACAAAACAAAAAGCGAAGGCCCCAAGTTGGATCCTTGTGGAATACCAGAAGTAGAAAGGAATTCGTTGATAAAACCATTATAATGCACATAGTTAGATCTATTACTCAAATAGGATTCCATAAGTTGCAGAAAAGATGCAGTAATTTTTCAAGTAAAATCCCGTGGTCAATGCTGTCGAAGGCACTATTAAAATCTGTATACACCACATCAACCTGACCCCCCCTGTTCAACTCCCCACAGATAAATTGCGAGATATTGACAAGGTTACTAACCGTTGACCGCGACGAGCAAAACCATGCTGATAAGGTGAAATGAAAGACTTAAGACATTTGTATAGATGGTGAAATAAAAAAATTTCAAAAGCTTTCGCGAACTTGGTCAAAATTCGTATGGGTCGGTAATTCGCAACTTCTGATTTTTAAATATTAGAGAGATTCTAGTTTTCTGCCATAATTTTGGGAAAGTCGATGTTTGTACAGATAAATTAATGATAATTGCTAAAGGTTTAGCAAGACCCATTCTAGCATCTCATAGTGAAAACGATGGAATTAAGTTATCTCCAGAAATATTATGGTCAGGGAATGATGATATGATGTTTACTAGTTCATCCTCCGAAATTAGTGGCGAAGTAATAGGAAGATTACTGTTAATAGTAGTATTTGTAAACCGTGAACTGTATTAAGGAAAAGATTGACTCTAATTGTCACTTTCTATAAACGAAATATGTAAGAAGGCCACTAAATAGACAGTCAGAATGGCTCTTATTAAAGACACATAGCTGAGAGTGTACCATAGCTAAGCAGGAGAAATGCTCTAAATACTAGCATAATGTTGCATGCATGAACAAGTTAAATCATTGTTTAGAGAGTAATATGTGGAATATGATGCTCATGCAAAGCAAAACAGACAATAACTTTACCATCCAAGTTTTTATTTTTTAGATAATTGATTGTGGAAGCCGTTATTTCCAAATAATTGAGCATTTTCATGAATAAAATGAAAATATTCTTTGTCTTTCAATCACGTTTATTGTAACAAACTGGAGTTTCGACACAGAGCGTGATTAAAAAACAAAGAAAAGTTTTATTTTATTTCTTATTTTCTTATATATTTTTAAATCAATGCCAATATTAATCGAAAAGAAATTCGTATTAATTTCTCGTTTATGTAGCGATAACTTATAACAGCATCGCTGTATACAAATACATGACATACTTATGTATAGGCATATACATACTTTCTAAACACCTTGCCCTTCCTGCAAGAAATCCTTAAGTAGTGCCTTGGCTCCATGCATAATTGTCCAATAAATTAAAACTATTAGCATCGAATAGGTATCCTAACGACACCCCGAACAGGTTTAATTACAATAGAATTTATCACTGACTAAATGGAAACTATAATTAAATATAAGGTTAGTGATGTCTTCTTATCTAATGTACCTTCATAAATATTTATAATGACGGTTGCTGTTGCACGTAATTGTAGCCCAGTACAGCTTCAATTAGGGTTAGGTAATAATTTTCGAATGCCACAATTTTTGTTCATTATGCAATAATTGTATGTATAGTGATGATAAATGAATTAATTTGTTTTTTCATACTTTTACATGGTTGAATATGCTGTATATTGCGTAACTATCTTTTAATTATAATACAGTAAACTATTTTATTATGAGCCCCCAACAAAATCGAAAAGCAAATGCAATCGATTTGATTGTGTTTGTACAGATAAAAGTTATTGACTTTAAACTACCTTACAATATTAATTCTTCTCTGAATAGAAACCTTTCCACTAAATTTCCTATACCTAATTTGTTCTTAAGTTCTCTCCAATTTGATTTTAAGTCAAAGTAATTAATTGTTTAAACTGTTAAACTGTAGGAGACCAACAGTTCTTGGACAATTAATAAGGGACAAAGCCATGGTACTTACACATTTTTAGGCCCTAGTGTATTAAATTTATTATGCTTTTATATATACTGGGTTGCAAAAGCGACATATGTTAATAAGAGCGAATGAAAGTATAAAAAAAACTCCCCTAGTTGCCAATTTAGCATATCTACGTTCCACGCTCTCCCTTCTCTATCGGTCCCATTTGGCAACGTTCTGGTAATAATACATTGAAACTCGCAGTCTAATAAAAAAAATTTGTAATGGCAAGATTCGTCTATTGCAGTAGCATTTGCCCTTAGCGGCAAGATTGGCCTTTAGCGTTATTACTTGTTTGTTTTTTTTTTTACTTGTCTTGTGTGACCTCTGATTATTAACACTGAGGACTACCTTTAGTAGCAGTATGATTACCTTTTGTAGCATTATGTCTAGCTTTAACAAGCTCGGAAACTGAACGGTTTGATGTGTTCCAGAATCAGGTGCAGCTGCCTCTTCAACTAAACGTATCTTCTTTCACCTTGTATCTATCATTTGGTAAAATTTCTGTTATGCGAAATAGTCCCCGAAATTTGGGTAGAAGCCTTTTACTTTCATTATTGTTGACTACGATACTATTTATGTTGGGTGAAAACTAAATCTCCATATTTTATATCTTCCGGGTGGTTTACGCTCTTTTATTAAGAGCCATGTCTTACTTGAGTCGATTGCGGAACGTAAAGATGCGGACGCGGTTCGGATGCGGTTGCTGTTTGCATAGGAAAAAGAAGGTATCCGCGCAGGGCTCTACTAATGATAGGGACCGCGGTTAAGAGCGGTAGGCTTTTTAGCCTAAAACTAGGCAGGAATCAAAGGTGTTATTTGCGAATTTGATCCTGATTGTTCGGCAGCAGCTAAGGATGCATAAATCTTTTCTTGAATAGGGTAAATCCGGGAGAAATGGACCAGGTGGATATTTCAGAAACCCGTCATGTTGGCGCTACGGTAACTCTATTATGTTAGTTTAAGTAGAGTGTTTGTTGTATGCTGAAGCGGTTACTATCAGATAATCATTACTAACGAAAATAATCCACATTGTTTATTTCGTTAAGTAATTTTCTAATGTATGCATAAGTATTGCGATATCATTTTTACATTATGGAATATCGACATAATATTAATAGTGTACACTCGAAAAGTACCTATATACGGATATAGAAGCATTGGGAAGGTGGTTCATCTCACCCGCAACATTTGGAGAGATGGACCGTACATTTAATATTCCAAATATGAAAAATAACGCATAATTTTCGCAGAATGTGTCGTTATTGTGTTATTTTTATAAACTACCAGTTTTAAATTATTGAGGATTTACTTCTTTCTTATTATAGAAAAGCATGGGTAAAATCAACTAATGGTTAAAACTGTGTCAATGGTTTTAAAACGACTGGGATAATTCCTCTAAACCCTGATGCGATTGCAGATTATGTCTATCTATCAAAAGAAAACCATGAAACTGAAACTGGATTTAATGACGACGTAGTAAACCCAACTACGGACACCATCACGCAAAATAAGAAATCTCAGGCTACAGTAATCCAGAATCAAGATTCTCAGAGTAGACCAATTTGTCAAGATTCTTAAATGGGCTTTCCTGTTCCAAGCACATTCAGCCAAAGGTACTCATGAAGTATTCACACCAACCAAGCTTTTGGAGCAGATATCTCCAATCCGAAATGTGAATATAGTAAAGACTTTAAAAGGAAAATCGCAAAAAGGTTCAGCAGTTCTAAATTCTTCTGGAAACATTGCAGCAATCAAGAAGTAAAAATGAGGTAAAAGGAAAAGGATAAGAACGAAGAACGAAAAAAATAGAAAAGGAATGTGTTGGCAAACCCGAAAAGCCACAACTACCCAAGGGAAATAAAATAACCAGCAAAAGGCACTCATCATTTTCCTCTGACTCTCATATTATCAACATTAATGAAATTTTGATGATTCAGACTATTCGGACGAAAATGAATATACCGGATGTGGTGAAAACTACAATGATACAAAGAAACAAGAAGACTGGCTAAAATATATAGCATATACAGCACGAAGAATGTTCATGGTTTGCAGACAATGTAATTATTGTGGTAAATTTAAGAAAAAATAAGAACATTTTTACAAAACAACTTTAGTGTGTAAGAAATGAATACTACTAAACTTGGTCCATCTCATCCCAACATGTGGTCCATCTCACCCAACTACCTTCAGGTGAGATGGACCATGGGATGTAAAAATACCCTCATTTTTTTTCATTGTAGTCCGAGTTTCCTTGAACTTTGAGAGCAAGAACTTACCTATGAGGAATTTACCTAAATCGAAAATGTGGTAAGGTTCGTGACGACAAAAATCCAAAACGATCTGTTTTTTGGCTTCTGATTAGTATGTGTTGACGCATTGTGATACCGAAGGTTTATGAATGCACTAAGAAAAAGAATTGGTTCAGTCATATAAGAATTAGTTCATTCAATAATATGTTTCATTTATACCTATATACTCAACACTCCGTAGGTATCTAGTGTTCATATAAACATTTGGAAAGTGTTAAACATTGCTTTCCGATTAAAGTTTGAGTTTAGTTGGTGCAACAACTTCCTGTAGTTAGTTCAACTGTCGGTAGTATTCTATAATATATTATAATAAATATATTATTTTTATTTTAGGATTAGATAGGTACTTTAGAAACAGAAATTTCACTTTTTCAAATAAAGGAAGTGGTAACGTAAACAAAAGTAACGGCGTACATGTACATGCATGATATTTAAAAATTTTGCAGAAAAAATAGGGAAAACTGAATAAAAGTGAATTAAATTCAATTTTGGCTCTGGGTTTGCTTTGTATACTTGTATTGAACTCTCTGAGTATTATGTACAGGTTATTTAACTTATTTGATTTGGTTGGTTATTTCAAATTGTTTAGGTTAGAAAACCTATACACAATTTTCCCTAATGAACTTTTGTGTTTGTCGATTCATTGATGTTTTTGAATAATGCCTTATGAGCATCTAATGGGTTGTATGTTATATGTACCGAATTGTGGAAAAGGTTTTAATTTTATGAAAGAGAATGTACATAATATTTTTTCTTTTATTGCAAGAAAATATCTTTGTATTGCCATTATAGACATAGATTAATGTACATGATATTTATTGTAGAAAATACTTTACTTAGAATTTATTTACACTATGGTTAAGATAGATCGGGTCTAATAGTTGTTGGAGAACAGAGTATTTCTTTGAATGTTTTATTTGGCGATATTTGAGTCTAGAATTGCGACAATGATTTAGTGAATTAAAAAAAAGGTAGATCCTTAATATACCTCATACAATATACCCATATTAAACATACCTCAGTACCAGTAAAGATTACGATTGCTGTGGGGCAGCACAATAAACACATTGTAACAAAATACTCCTCAAGCACAAAAGATTAATTAATTTGGGGCATGTGTTTCGGGAATACGTGCATTCCCATCGTCAACCGTATAACCGAATGAGCGCAAATATAACTAAATTTAAAAACATGTACTGCTTTTCCCTTCCCTCTCTTTCCCTCTATTCATCCATAACATATTTACAAACTTTTACGTACCCCTGCGAGCAAAAAATTCCTAGAAAGACCACTCGGAGCGTTTTTAGGTATGTGCCGTTACTTTAATAAATACATCAAACCAGAAAAGAACAGCGGCACTTCTTCACGATTAAGAAGGTTTTAGTTCTTTTTAATATATCTATGCCGATTCATAAGCTTATAACTCGCGCGTCGCAGTTTCAACAGTTTTAAATTATCTATATTTATGTTTACGGATAGAGACGCAAGCACCGATACTGACCATTACATGGTAACGGCGCGGCGCTGGTAAAACAGAAGATTGCGAAGATGAAAAATATAAGAACAGACCTGAAACGATGGCAAGTAGAAAACATAATGGAGGCTGAGACGAGAAGTAACTATACGCAATGGCTGGAGTTAAACAGCAAACGGATAGACAAACCGATATAGAGACAGACTGGAAGCGACTACAAAATTGTTTGATGATTGCAGCTGAGCAACACGTGGCTAGTGAGCCTACTAGAATAAGAGATGGATGGTGGAGTAAAGCATGTGAGGAGGTAGTACCAGAAAAGAATGGTGCACGAAAGAAATGGTTGTGAACGGAAAATCAAGAAGATCAAACAACATATAGTCAATTAAGAACGAAAGGTAAAAAGGTGATACGAAGAGCAAAGGATTTATGGGTAGAAAACAAAATGAAGAAGATAGAAGAGGAAGGAAGGAATAAAAATTTAAAAAAACTTTAGCAAATAACTAACAGCCAAAAGAATAAGAAGAAGAGAAATATGAATAGCATGAAGGATAAGAACGGCCAACTAATCGAAAACGATGAACAAACTAAATTAGTGTGAAAGAATCATTTTAATGAACTGAGCATACAACCGAGAGAAAGAAAATCGAAGAACTACAAAAAAAGATACAAGAAATGCGGGATGAGATCGAAATACCAACAGAAGATAAAATCTTATCAATAATACGTAATAGCAAAAATGGAATGGATAGCAAAGCAAATCCCCAAAGAGTGGCAACTGGGGACAATTGTAACCATTCATAAGATGGGGTATAGGTAATAGGATACGGTGGCTTAAAATAAATTTAAAATAAAAATACTCCTTACCACCTTGTTGAGTAAACAACATCCAACCGGATGTTATTAGTGGCGCTCTAAGAGTTGCATTGCTCTCGGAGTGCTAGGTCTGATATTATCTTCCATTGTAGTTTTCTGCTGAGGATGGCAACTTAGTTGCCGAAATACGTATTCAGAGTTCCTTACTCGGAAAGGTGATAAGGGGTATTTTTATTTTAAATTCATAAGATGGGAGATAAGAAAATATGTGATAATTACAAAGGCATTACGTTATTAAGCCTCTCATCCAGAAAAGACTTGTAAGCATAGACAACTTGATAGGAGGATATCAATATGGTTGTACAAAAGGAAAATCCACAGCAGATACGGTACATATCCTAATGCAGACAATTATTTATAAATTTCAAACAAGCATTTGATAAATATACAGCAGCAGTTGATAATGATATTAGACGAATTAAGTATACCACCAAAACTTATCAGGTTAATAGAAATGACGGTAAAGGAAACTCGGATTAGAATAAAAACAAGCTCTGGTGAAACGGACTGCTGGTATAATTATTATTTTTTCTTGTTAAAAAAAAAATAGGAAAATGTATACCCTGTTCCAGAAAATGTGCAGTAATCTGTGAGGTCACGTATAGAAGACACATATGGCGTCCTTGTGGTTTCACATGCCTGTCCAACGCCATTTAGTTCGGGGATTGGTTAAAATATTGTGTATAATAGAAGCTAGCGAAACAATTTACCCGTCGTATGTACGCAGCAACACGTACCACATTGTTACTGTGTTTTGTCTCATTTTAATATTGGTGTTTGCAAGACATAGGCTATATGTTTTAATAAACCAAGACTAAATACTTAGTGATGCTATTAAAAGTGCAATATTGCTATCCATAAAGCTATTGCTGCCGCGATGATGTAGGTAATAATATAATACAATGCTGCTACCAAATATACTAAAATCTCAAGACAAACCTAGCATCCGCTAGTCTCTTATCCAGATAAAAAAGACAAAACTAAAAGCAATAGGTTTTTACAAAAGCCTTATTCACCCATCAATATCGACATAAGCTGTTGTCTAAGTTATACACAACCAAATTACAGTGTGACACTTCAATTCACAACACAGTTTTCAAATACATAGACATTGCAAGAGAAATGAGAAGTGTTTGCGGGTAGAATGAAGATGATTAGATATACAATCTCTATGAATGTGAAGAAAATAAAGACATTGTATTAAAGAATTTCACATTCGATTAAACAATAAAAACAAAGAAGTAGAACATGTTCTGGGGTATTAAATTACTCCATACTGGTTCCGTTTGAAGACAGGTCGAACAAAACTAATAACTTAACCAATATGTCCTAGTAGTATCATCAAAATCATATGACAAATTGATATTTTAGCATTTGAACCTATAATCAACTAGGGTTATACATTATAGTTCATGATAACCTCACATTTTCCATTTTCCTATTGAAATAAATTTGAAATGTCCGCTACTTCCGTATATGCCCTTATTGCTCCGATATACGCAGATCACACCATTACTGCATTTTTGGAGAGCCTTCGTAATCTTGGGTAAAAAGTCAGGTAGTGATGATGCAAGGTGATGAGATTACCACTACTCTGAACGTACTAAACGAACGTATAGGATGGATAGTGGATATAATCTATAAATTACACTGGTCAACAAAATTTCAGATTTATTTTGTCCCACGAGGTAAAGTGGGTGAACTTGGTAGTACTTTCTACACTTATTTCATACCTGTTGTCAGAAATTTTCTATCAAGCAGGGTTTCAGAGTGGCAAAGCAATGAAATTTTGTGAAAGTATACATTATAATATGTGTATAGCTCTTGAAAAAATGACGTACAATGTGATATATTTACTTGTAAAATGTGCTGATATATGACTTTCGGCTGTACTTTACGTCAGAAACATCTCTCTTCAGCGTCCAGCAATAGTGTGCCAACATAGGAGGGCTCCATTTACCTTGGTATCATCAACACATTCATAGTCGCTTAGTGTCATGTCTTGTGGTGGTTTAGCCATAGGTAATTCCGGACTGCGGGGTACTGGTCTCAGTGCTGATGAGATATTAGGAGTATGCTTGGATTTAGAAGTCATACCACTTATATTTGTTAGACAAAGATAGCAATCGGTAATATGATCTGATGGTTCCCTCCAAATCATAGGAATTGCAAAAGACATATGTCGTTTACCTTTGGCCACGCTGTAAAAAATCTGACACGCGTAACACAGCAAATAGGGGAAGCCCCGCTTTTGTCTTCATCACTTACTTTACACTTGAAATACTACTCATAGCACTTTTTAAGGAGAGGCGTGAAAGACCGTTTTTGATATTTGAACGTCAATTCGTTGCAAATGCAGCAAAAAGAGTTGGGGTAGTTTACACATTTCCTTGCCATTTTTACAGGCGATTAAATGTACGCGGTGTCACTACAATCGCTAGGACGCACCACAACGCAACACTCTTTAAAACGTTAACGTAAGCGTATATGTTCATTCACCGAGCTCTAGCGGACAACTGAAATAGCAAGAGATTCTATCTAGGAATGGGAAATGCAGGTCTTGACACGACAAGACATGTTCAAACATTAACCATTGCATGCTGCTTGATCTGTTCCGAGCTCTAGCCGACAACTAAAATTACGTCAAGACATGTCCTCTTATACTACATATCTACGCATGTATATTTTAGGTGGATAAGCGAATATCCTGGAACATAAAAAACTAAGGGTGATGGAGAACTTCTGAAAACTTAATTGATTTCAGCATGCAAAAGTATATGGGAATCAGGCATTTTTGTGATTGGGACCAAAATCTTGTTAACCAGTGTTATTTGTACCAAATTAGTCATGATTTGTATCAAATTATTCATTATTTGTATCAAATTATTCATTATTTGTACCAAATTATTCATTATTCACACCAAATTATTCCAGTATTATTCCAACATACACTATTACAATTATTTTAGGTTAAATTAACAATTACTTTCTCTTTCTGAAGAACTTTCCTTGGTTTTCTAACTTATCACAGATTCCCTAAAAAGGATATTTAGATTATTGATGTAGGTAACGGTTCGTACCTGCCGAATTTACGAGATTTAAACACCGTTAATATTTACTGTTCCATCTGTAAACCAAGGACATCCATACATTTCGTTGTGGCAACAAACATCAGTACATTGCTAATCTTGAACCAATAGCAAGCAACTTTTGGCATATCCCTCTGTAACCAACAAGATGAAATAAAAATATGAAACCCAGGCACAGAATATTGTATGGTACAACATGTTTAGACCGTAAATAACGATTTTACGATAGAATAAATTTTATCGTTTTGTGGTTTTGAAAAAAGACCCTGTTTGCAGAAGAATGATATTTTAACTGTTGCTAATTATATATGCACATTACCATATGCCAAAGTATATTGGCGAAGGTGATTTTTATTGGGGATCGTATGATGGTGTAGGTACTTTCATGAAATTTATTGTCGGTTAAATATTTAAGAAAGAGTTTTCGTCTGATTTTACGACCTGCCTTCTTCCAACACAAAAACGACATAGTAATAATATCTCAGGCATGAGGATGCGAAAATATTTACAGTACAAGGACAAATATGTTTACACAATGTAGGAGGCATATTACAATTTATCATTTTACGACGTGGCCTACCACATTAACTGCCCCTTACCCGATCATAAAACCGTATAAAAATCAGTGAGTTTGGTGAATTTTAAAATTTCTCTTCTTTTGTATCTAGGTAACATTGGCATCGGCGTCGTAAATCTTGTACGAGGCGAAGAAAAATTCTGCCCAAAGTTATTTATAGCCCTGAACTAAACGGCGGAGGACATTCCGAGAAAGTGGCTGCAAAAAGAAATTTTACGCTCGTCGTCCAATAAACCGCAATGGACTGCCACCAATAAAGGGATACGCCGATCTTATTCGACGATATTTTTTTTCAGTTAACCTCCCGCACTTATTGCTTTATTACCGCTACGGTGATAGGTTGTAAACAATTTTTGGGCGAGCGGTTTGCCGAGACCTCAGCGTTGCGTTTATCCACGGGTTGTAAAAATCTTTTCGAGCAGTCAGCCGTTGACTTCGTCGTAAAATTACCAAGAAATGCACATTACCATAATTTTTGAAACGTTCCCATAGCGTGTAAGGTCACCAAAATGTATATTTTGCATTTTATGGACTATTTTTTTGGTAGAAATACTTTAAAATAACAGTTTTTCCAGCAAGTTTTACCACAAGCATATAATTCCTTAACGTTACTTTTGCACAGTTATACAGGGTGACGCATTAGTGTCGCAAAGCTCAATATATCCGTTATCATATAAGATATCGAAAAAAGTACGTGTGATACGCGTGATAATGGAACATCCTATATATATATATGAAAATAATTTTAAAATGTTAAGTTTAAGACTGTCTACAATTTTCGTAAGTAGCTTTTTTTGATATCTTATATGATCAAAAAAAGAAGATTTCTGCCAATAGCCGTTCAAAAGGTGAAGTATATAAAAAATATATTAAAAAATATATATAAATATACCTCTGAGAGCACGCAACACATCTTATTATATAGTTCCAGGCCACGTTCGTGCCGGCTATTGACAGAAATCCTATTTTTTTTATTTATTAGTTATTCGACGCCGATAACATCACACGCTAACACGGATCTCAGCTAACTGGTAACTTAGTTATCGCTTTTGAGATTGCGCAATGAATCCGCGGCTGGGCGTTGGATGTCTCTGGGATTTTTCTTAAAGACATGTGCTAACGTTTGGTTAACCATACGGAGTATTGAACGAGCGACAGGCATTCCTCCGACGTGCACTGATGAGGACTAAGTCAGTCCGAAACAGCTGCCTGTACGTGAGGAATGCCTGGA
>JARFOC010000666.1:95495-112378 GCA_031763485.1 Osmoderma eremita | reverse complement strand
CAAAAAGCACACCAAGATCCTGTACTGTTTCAACCCTCTGCAATACATCATGATTCAACAAATACGCGGAAGTAATTCGATGATTTTTTCTAGTATATGAAACAAAGCAACATTTACTAATATTTAATTTTAAATTGTATTTGGTACACCATTCAGCCATGTAATCGATATTTTTTGCAAGTTTAAGACGTCACCGAACTTAGCAATTGAACTATAAATTTTAATATCATCAGCGGAAGCCAGAACTGGACAAAAGAAGTGCTGCAACAAATCATTAATGTACAAAACAAAAACCAAAGGTTCCAAGCTGGATTCTTGCGGAATACCAGAAATAGGAAGGAATTCCTAAGACCTAGAACCACTATAATGCACATAGTTAGAACAATTTCTCAAATAGGATTCCATAATTTGCAGGAAAGATGCAGTAAGACCAAAGCAGTCTAATTTTTCAAGTAAAATCTCGTGGTCAATGCTGTCGAAAGCGCTACTAAAATCGATATACACCATATCAACCTGACTCCACCTGCCCAACTCCCCACAAATAAATTCCGAGATATTGACAAGGTTACTAGCCGTTGCCTGCCCACGAACAAAACCATGCTGATAAGGTGAATTCAAAGACTTAAGGCGTTCGTATAGATGGTGAAATAAAAAAATTTACAAAAGCTTTGGCGACGTTGGGCAAAATGGATATGGGTCGGTAATTAGCAACTTCTGATTTTAAACCCTTTTTAAATATCGGAGAGATTCTAGTTTTCTGCCATAATTTTAGGAAAGTCGATGTTTGTACAGATACATTAATAATAATTGCTAAAGGTTTAGCAAGATTCAATCTAGCATCTCTTAGTAAAGACGATGAAATTAAGTCGTCTCCAGAAATATTATTGTCAGGGAATGATGATATGATGTTATGCATCCCTGTGTGTTTTTTTCTGTGGTACACACTGTGGCCCCATTCTACCTTGTCGGTGCGTTTAACCATTGCATCCAAGAATAGTATAGTGCCATTTTTCCCAATCTCCATCTTAATATGTATTGGTATGGTGTTGGTTAATGTATTGCAGGGGACTCTTTCAGGGCTTCCGGTCCGTTTGACTATATCACAAAGGTGTCGACATATCTATAGCAGCAACTGAGCTTGTTCCTGCGCGAATTGATGACTTCCATAAGGATGCTCGCGATTATTGGCGATTGAGGCGAACCCACAGCTACACCCATCTTTTGCTTATAGTACTCTCCGTTCCATAGGAAATGTATAAGTCGTAGTGAGACAAAGTTTTCTCGTAGCTCCTACGGTACTAGTTGTTGTTTGATAATTTCCAGTGTTTCTTCTGCAGGCACGTTGATAAACAGTGGTTCGACATCAGATCTCACTAATATCGCTTCTTTTGATATTTTGTGGCGTTAGAATATCTCGATGAGTATCTCAATGTTGATTTGCATATATAAATGTCATCGGATCTCAACTATAACTTTGAAGAAGGCATTTTCCAGAAAAAAAAATTTAACGTTTCCAAGCTGAACAGCTATGTTACATGGACTATTTATAAACAAATTACTGGAATATATGACGCATATTACACTTTTAAGATACATTAATGGATATCTTGAGATAATAGATTTTAATTTTAATTTATGAGGGGTTCATTTATATGCTAGAACAAGCGTACGATGCACCTATTCTATTACTAATCGTAAATAGTAAAATTCAATTAGCTCTAGAATTTGAACATTATTTAAAACTAGAAAGGCGTCGTGTGAATCCACTCACATAAATAGATCATCTTCGTTTAAATAATTACCGAAAATAATGTATTAAAGAACACACAATACGCAAGCCAGATAGATTTCTATTAAGGCATGACAACATTAATAACTTGGTGCGTCAAAACGACTGCTGTTAATAAACGCAACGCATATTGGAATCGGTATCCCTTTGCCGCTGTTTTATTCATTTTTCCGTTTATTCCCATCCGCCGTAGCGCCGACGAACATAGGCGTGTCCCATAATGCTTGTTTGTGTCTAAAGGTATTTTTTACGCCTTATTAGATATATGTGTACGTTGTCGGTGTCTTCCTTCATTCCTTTGTACGGCGTAGCCTATCATTTTACGAATATCCATTACAGTTACATGGGTGCGTAAAGTGAGCGCGTCCCATAATATGATTTATTCGAAATTATACAAGCAATGATTCATTCTAGATACGGAGGAAATTAGCTCAGTAAGTCGGGTATTTAAGATCGAGCAGAAGAAGTCCTTAAGGCCTCCTATTATAAGAAGTGGAAACAAAACTAGCGCAATTAGTTTTACTGGGCGTAAAATTAATCAGCTTTAGGCTCAACTAGTGCTACACAAGATGTGACGATACTTGTTGAGCCTTTCTGCACTATTCATTCAAACAGTCATACAGATATTTCTTTTCGTTTGTATATTTATCTAAAAGTCCACGTTTTTTGTACGAACACAATGAAATCAAATCAAGTGGTTTTGTAGACTAAGTATCTTTACACTTCAACAGAATCAAAACCAATTCAGTTTACAGCAACACTTAATCACTATCAACAAATTCTGTTTAGATTTAGAATGTAAAATTATTTTCTTTACCAGAAACAAAATTAAAAATAATTTAAGTTACATAAAGTTTGTTCGTGTCTACTTCAATTCTACTTTGCAAGTATTTAAATTTCAGATACTTTTTTCAGTTACATTTCTTCTCTACATTCTTCATCGATCTATTCTTCTACCCTTCTGCTTTTGTATCTGCTGAGATAATTATTAGTGGTTACTTTATACATTTGTCTATTATTTAATTCATTCATTCTGTCATTCACATTGTATTTTATCTGTTCCCTCTTTTTTCCTTCATTTCTATGGTAATTTTCATCTGCAGTTTTGCTACAACAACGGAATGATCAGTGTCTGTTCTAGCTCTTCCAATATGTTCATAGTTAACATTTTCGCATACTTCTGTGTTATTAGTGTAAAGAACATCGTGGAGGGTGACTTCACGCTCGGCGATTGGTCCTGCATTGTAAGCCTGACGGGAAAAACAAATGAAGAGCGCATAATGGGAGGCACTTTGAAGGGGCTCTTGCACCGAATGCCGTCCGGTGCAGCACTATCCACAAGTACATCGGCATACATATGCATCGCTGTTAATATTTCATTGCTATTAAATGTTTGAGTTGTAAAGTGTGGAATATTTTTTTAAAATCGTTTACATTAGTATATGTCTATCTGGTTTGCCTCCGTTTTCCTGATATGATCCAAGTCATATCCAAGTCAACTGCAAGATGTTTCTTTGTAAGTGG
Organism: Osmoderma eremita; assembly: GCA_031763485.1. Lineage (NCBI taxonomy): Eukaryota > Metazoa > Arthropoda > Insecta > Coleoptera > Scarabaeidae > Osmoderma > Osmoderma eremita. The sequence goes on along the minus strand of JARFOC010000666.1, from coordinate 109,065 downwards.
GTCCTCATTATAGTTAATTCATTTTCTATTGCCAGGGTTATGATTCTCCGTCCATTTTCGTTGTTCTATTCGTTTTGCTTTCTTCACCTGTTACCTTTTTACTGATTTCTTCACCCCCTAAGGGGTATCGCCGCTTCTACAGCTTTCTAGATCTGGATAAAATTGCAGGGTAGATCGATTCTCATTCTCTTCTGTTTATATCTTCTAGCATATGTCCCCCCATTTGTTTCTGTTTTTGGTCTTCTCCTGCCATCTGTGCATGCCAGCCCTACCTAAGGTCTGTCTTCACCTCCTGCAGCCTTATAGTTCTTGGGCGGCCACGGCGTTTTCTTCCTCCAGGTTGCCATTCCAAGATATTGTAAATTGTAGTTTTGTTCCGAGCTCTCCACACATGACCCAACCATCTTGCCCTCTGTTGTTTTATTTTTCTGACCACGCCTATACCTTCCAATTCGTTTGCTACCTCATACTTTGTTCTGCGCTTATATTCATTATTTTCAGTTTTTGTATTTTCAGATCTTCCTCTAATGTGTAATGTATATTATGGCTAAATCTATTATAGATCAGTACTAATACTCTCACGTCCTCAAAGATTTACGTTTATGTACCAATCACACTGTATATTTAAAAAAAAGATAAATGAATAACTGTTTAATAGTAAAGTAATTGATTTTTGTCAAAATTAAAAACAAAATATTTTCGCTTAGATTAGATTTGCCTACTGATCAGCTTTTTATTACATTTTTAGGAATCACTGTTACAACTCAAGACAGTAGAGGTAACAAAAGAATATCAGCACGATCTTTTCCGCATTTACTGTGTATTTCACATGTCACACCGGTCGTTCCAATTCGCTATGTATAAATAACCTGGACTTCGGTCTGTAAACAGGACTGACTAATATTAGTTTAAAAAAACCTACCCCTTATAAATATACAAAAATTTTAAATACACACTTAACATTTAACACATTTAGTGATGAAGTATATGTTACGAAAATAGAACGAAATTTTCCAATATCGCGCTTGTAATACCGGCGAACGAGAACAACCAGAAAATATAACCGTTAATAAATCAAACACCACCTATTGAACACTTTTTCGCTAAACTGGTAATATATAACGAGTCGTTTGTTTCTTTGTAATGTGTTTGTGCACACATTTCAACTGTGTGTTACAAGTAATAATTTATATATACAGCTTCCTGCAACTAGCGCTATACAAATACAATATATACAAATGTTCTTCCGGGTTTGGAGAGTGTCATATTAGAAATAGAGGATCATAAGGAGTTTCTTCGGGAGAAGAGAGAAAGAGAAACCTATGTTGGCACAGTATCTCAACCTGATAACCACGCTAGAGGCAAAACCAACCAGGTGGAAAAGTGAAAGAAGAAGCCGACCTGGGTTAGCGCGGTAACCTAAAGTGTAAACTACGCCAGAGGCGAAACTACTAAGTAGAGAGAAAGAGGAAAACCCAAGTTAGCACGGTAACTCAAAGTGTACACCACGCCAGAGGGAAAGTGGTCTGTCACGGTGACTCGACATGTAAACCATGCCAGAGGCGTAAACGTATTACACCGTGGAGAAGCCCACACCGGCTTATACAGGATGTCCATTTTCTATCTCCGTATATGGGTATATTTAAGATACAAAATCGGTTAAATGGACAAAGTTGCTCAGAAAATAGAGTTATAGTTGGTGCTCGTGTCACATTTGTTATCCAGTGCAAGGTTTGTGGGATATCAAGAAAAATTGAAAACTTCAACGTCAAATATATTCACAACCCATAAGATAAAATAAAGGTGAAAACTGCTTCTGGTATAGTTTTTTTATGTAGAATCTAATAATGTGATTTAAAATTCCCTGGCGCTCTTTATATTGGGGTGTTTCATGATTCCAATCGACTATTTTAACAGAAAATTAAGAGTATTTTTCTGTTAAAATAGTAAGGAGACGTGCTAACAAAGACGTCGCATGGAATAATATTTATCCGAAGCCCTTTATAATTTTGGGCGATACCTCGCGATCCTCTATCCCTAATATGATACGGTCCAAACCCGGCAGAACTTTATTTTACATAGACTCTGGCCGTGAAAGCTTTCGTTTTCATTTCATACAAATGTTACGAAATATATTTCTCATAGTGATGAAACAAAGAAATCTCGGCACTCAAATTGTATGTCCCCATTAATTATTGTCATATACTGCAAATCTTCCTATTGTAAGAAATCACGAGCCACATCAAGAAATATTATAAAAGCATGTGTCATTGCACCTTTACGATTATTATTGAAATGATAATGCACTTAAATAAATACATACAGCATTATTCATTAACCATTTTCTTAGAATCCAGACTCGACGATCTTCTTACAGCATTTAAGTTATAGAAGCAATATCTTCACACACGCAATTTGAAGATACGAGTTGTGTAAATTAAGTAATGAGACTGATATTTTAAAATATTTTTATTTGAATATAATCACAATTGACCGTTGTCTCCCTCAAAATGACTCCCTTGGGAAGCCACACAGGGTTGCAGACGGTTCTTCCATTCCTCATAGCAGTGCTGGAACTCGGATATTGGAATCGCCTTTAGCTGGTCGGTTACAGCCGTTTGAATGTTTTCGAGTGAACCTTGAGTCGAATTTTCAATCTTGGTAAGAGGAAAAAATTACAAGGACTCAAGTCAGGTGAATAAGGAGGCTGAGGAGCCACAGAAATTTTTTTTGGCCAAAAAACCCTTTATGGAAATTGCTGTGTGACAAGGCGCATTGTCACGATGAAGGATCTAATCGTTCTTGATGTTTGGTCTCACACGCATAACCCGTTTTCCGAATCTTTCGAGAACCTCTCGGTAAAAATGTTGTTTTGCTCATTCTTGCTTTCTTGGGCTTTTGGGAGCCTGAAGTGTGCAACTACTCGCTCTGGAGTACTCAAACACCCAACTGTCATCACCAGTAATGACACTTTCCAAAAAAATTTCAATCGATTCTAAAAAGTTAACGCACCCTTCTCTCCGAAAAACCAGGATTTTTTACAAAACACTCTCTCCGTATGCCTGCTGAAGTTTTGCAAAAGTTTCTGTTGCACTTTCCCAAAGTCTGAAGCAAAACCTGATAGCACACCATTGCTCGAAATTAATGTCTATCATTTGTAGAACGCACTACGAAAACGGAAAAAACGACAACGGACAACCAAATGACTTAATCGAGCTCAAACTTGCACTGCACGCGTATTACAATGTCCACTTGTCGCCCCTCCATGTCCCGTGCTTGCCGTGTTGCCATATCTAACGCTACGTTGTTGGTCTCATTACTTAATTTACACACCTCATAGCTTTAATACATATAGTAGCTACGCTTAAAACAAGCAAAATGCTCCCGTAGTATTTTAAACTACATTTCGTTATAATTTCATAATGCAATATGGATTTAATTTTTTTGCAACGAATAATTTAATCATGCAACGATATAATTACTGTTTTAATGCAACATTTTCGCACCAACATAAAGGGTTGTTCTTAAACAAATAAAGCTTCGCTGTCTCATAGACCATTTTTAATAAAAGTTAGAAATTAACTCAAAACTTTTGGGGGCATTACATAAGCCATTACAGATCTGAGCTACTTTTCTTGAAAACAATAAAAGAATTTAATTACTTAATTACCGTCTGGTAAATGATGAAGGGCTTCATCATAAACATGAAAACCGGTATTTTCATAAAAAGATAAATTTGGCTTTTGTATGAAAGTAATCATTGGCATTTAAGAAAAAAAAACTAGATAGTGGAGAACAAATCCAAGTCAGTATTGAACTCGAAATTACATAAGTAAAGGAAAAAAGGAATGGATGACTAGTAGATTTTTCACATCGAAAGAATACACATCGCAGCAAAAAAGTAGCATCATAAAAAACCTTTTGTTTAGTTCAAATAGTTACCGCCTTCTATCCTAGTACCATGTCAGAAATTAGATTGATGATCGATGAAAATATTTACGTTTGTCTCTTTGAGTTAAGTCATCCATTATTTGAACATGGCACAAAATACAGACAAATAATGTATGATTTATGTATAGTCGAGAAAAAATAAAAAAAAAGTTTCCTTTTTTTTGACCAACAGTTAACAGTTAATCTAGTCAGCAACTTTAACATGGTAATTGCTTCAAATACACATACATGAAAATCAACCTGATACTGCGGCATACAAGAAAGTGGCAATAATGATAATAATAATATGTACTTATTGCTCAATTTACTTATTTATTTAATTTGTTACGCTCAATGACCAAAATTGTTCAGCCAAAAACGTCGCGACGTCTGGACTTCTGTCCGTGAACTGACCGTTCAATTATGTGATACTTATAACGGTAGAGAGAATTGATATTATTACGTGCCAATTTGTTTCCAGTAAAGCTGAATTTTCAAATCGTATGTAAATTGCCTTAATTTTTTTGTTGTTGTTGCAAAGTCTTCTGAAACTTACATACCTATGCCGCGTACCTCTCTCAGATTTGAATGATTTTTAAATTTTTGTAAATACCTCTGAAACTATAACAGATAGTCCCAAGGCTGACGTGAATTATATTCGGAAAAAAATTAATAACGGGGGACCGGGTACCGTTTTCTACATAAGATCGACTTCATTTGTGAATAATAAAAATAAAAAAATTCAACAAAATGGGAGGCGGGGTGCCTCCCATTTTTTTGTTGAATTTGTTGTATTATCGTTCGCAAATGAAGTCGATCTTGTGTAGAAAACGGTATCCGGTTCGCCGTTTTAAACTTTTTCAACAAAATAGGGGCGGGGTGGGGGCATTTTGCTGAATTTTTTTATTTTTCACAAATGAGGTCGATCTTATTTAGAAAACGGTACCCGGTCAGTAGAATAGCTATGAGGGTTCTGGAACAAAATTCCATAAGATTTAACACAACGGTCTCAATTCACATTTCCGCCATCTTGGATTTCATGATCTGTTCTTCCCTAACAGATAACCGTTCCATTACAACGTGTGGCTGTTCCAATATATCGGCCAGCCGTTTCTGCTTCAACGGATAACCGTTCTATTGCAACGGGTGGCTGCTTCAATACATCGGCCAGCCGTTCTGCCGGAACAGATAACCGTTCTATTGCAACGGTTGGCCGATATATTGGAACAGCCACCCGTTGCAATTGAACGGCTATCTGTTGTGGTGGAAACGGCTCGCCGATATATTGGAACAGCCACCCCTTGTAATAGAACGGTTATCTGTTGGGGCAGAACAGATCATGAAATCCAAGATGGCGGAAATGTGAGTTGAGGCTCCTGTGTTAAATCTTATGGGATTTTGTTCTAGAACCCTCATAGCTATTCTACTCCGGTTCCCCGTTATTAATTTGTTTCCGAATATATCATATCCTTCAACGCATCGTGCAACTCAAGTTCTTCATGCGTCAAAGGAATTATTGCGATGTTGGCTACTTGAAATGTTGGAAGTAACATGTTCAGCACATTAACTATATTAATCGTTGCCATTATGCTAAACTACAAATTTACACTACACGTAAAAAATGCTTCTGATATATAAAACGGCCACCTTATATACGCATTACGATAATGGTGTACGTGGTGGAATACTTGTACTTTTAGGTTATCATTATTTACATGGATATACCCATCAGATTGTTACAGTATTTCAATACAGTTACCTTAGAAGTGAAAATGTTTTTAATAAACCGTTTCACGGATGCAACGCAAAAGCCGTATATTGCCGCTACTCATGATTGAACTTTATTAAATATTTTCGCCGGGTCCATAATGGTGAACATCGTATATCAAAATAATAATAATCAAAATAGTTGTCAAAATATTAATTTCGGATAGGATGCTAACGCTACCTGTTCCATTATTCCGCAATTTCATTTTAATACCTTATATGCAGTTTAGCCAATTTATATTTTAATTTACTTTTAGAACGAAAATAAAAACAAATTAATATACGATTGCTGCGTTTTATTGCATGGTAACGTTTTATGTACGACTGCATACCGTAAAGATAATTATTTTTTATCGCGAACCGATATATAATTTAAGTAATAGTTAGCTTTCAGAACTGAATTAATTATCTTTGCCAATTACAGACGCCGTCCATGTATAAATAGAAAGAAATGTAATGAGCCAATGAGTATATCTTCCGTTCGCACAGAAAGTCGATAGCGTATTCTATTAATAACGATAAATTCGCTTCGACATTTCTCCACCTAATAGTTCATATAAGGTGTGCGATTTCATGGAATTAGAAATGAAAAGAAGCGAGAACGTCACTCGATAATTACACGTACCGGTTAGATATGTAAGTATGGTATCTAGACACACATGCGCGCTGTGAAACAAGTTTCACCTGCATGATTATTAGATGAAAAGGAATAAGGTTTATTCCCCATAATCGATCGGCTAATTGTAAATGGTCATCTATTGATTTCTTTGAAAACATACATAAATATATATGGGATAGGCATTTATATTCATAGATCGTGCATTTCAGTTTCTGTTTGAGTATTTGGTAATCAAAAAGAAACTGGTTGTTTGAATGATAATAAATATATGTATATAATCATTCTTAGTCCAAACCACCTCACATTCTTTAATACACAATTATCTTCTTAAAATAGTTGTACAGACCTTGAACTAAATTTAAGAGATATTTCCCACAGCTGTGAAAGCATCGCGTTAATCTTAAACATTTGAATGTATAGTGTAAAGTATTAAATGTATACTACGAAAACATATCCATTATCATGATATTGTTGTTTTTTACGATTCCAAAATAAAGCGGTGAAAAACCATGTTGGTATTTGTAACTACACTTTGCTTCAGTTAACCTAGAAACAACAACAAGGTTTTACATTTTAACTACACAATAATGTCTCCAATCGAATGGGTACCAATAAGAGTAGTTTTCATAGTTACTGCTAGTACTACAGATTAATAAATTTGCAATACTGCAAAACATATTTATGTAATTATTTATAAAAGAAATATTTGTCATTTATAATTTTTTATCCGTATGTACTGTATACTTCATTTATGTATATTTATGCGTAAATACATAGTCTGGAGAAATCAACGCTTTATTTATTTGCAGTTTTGTAAGAGCGATGTAAATAGGAGCGAATTACTATCGTTCTATAAGATCGTGAATAATTCCTTACGATTTTCATTTCTAGTAGAACGAGAATGACCTAAAACACAATACGAAAGTGTGTCACCATTTAAAATTTACGTGAAAAGGAAAACAATTCATTGACTAGAGAACTGAATCACCTCTGTCTGAATCCGATTGAAATAGTAGAAATTTTTACGACTGAACTCTAGAAGCTATAAATCGATCCAAGTTTATATGTAAAATTAATGTGTATAAAATGTCGAAACAGAAACAACAAACCACTGAATCATTTCCATCACATGCAATTGTAAATAACATGTAACAACCTACAAACAAAATAGAGACATAACGTAAGAACAAGTACAAATATAAATATCTTGACGAATTGAATATATGTAAGTGCACAAATTGCAGTAGGCAAAGTGCATGCAAAGAAATTTGCTTATCACCAAGTTTTATTTTATTCAGGAATTTAATTATTTAATTCTGTTACTAATAAAGTTCGATTTTCGAAATTTTCCGGAATATAAAATAGGTTTCCTTCTGGAATTTCTCGGAAACCAATGGTTCGGGAATATTAAACTGCTAAAAAAATTACCGTAGTTAATAAAATGCTTTTATTACTTTTACTGATAACATTTTCATGTTGCGTGCGTTATAATTAGCATGCAATTTAATAAAGAAGATATTAAAACAAAAAAGAAAATGTTTGGTATGTGAAATATTATGTATTTGCGTGTATCTATAAAGAAATATGAATCTCTTGATGATCTGTGGTAACTATAAAAGAATTGCAATATTATATGTGTATCATGTATCGAAAATAATTTAAAAAAGAATGGAACAACACGCTGAAAATTTGCTAGGGGAATACGAAGGAGGTGTCTGGAGATGTAGAGCGACCACAGAACAAATCTTTATGCTGGTACAGATCCTATACCAAACTACTTCTTTTTAACAGATTTCAAAGCGGCATATTACTAGCATATTAAATAGTGTAATGGAACGGTAAAATTTAAAATATTTTTTTTATTTAAATAGAATAGAAAGTAATGTTAGTACAGTTTTGGAAAGTTTAAGTTGATGTGATTGAATTATCCATTATTATTGGAAAGAGGAGTTGTGTGGAAGTGAACCTCTAAGAACAATATTAAATTATTATGAACATGTAAATTACAAAGTTAAAAGAATATTAAGCTTGTTTGTAAAGTAAAAATTATATAATATGTTTTTAGGATAATGTTTATAAGCGTGGATCATATTTAATTTAGTTTTAAGTAGTATTACAGTAGAGAAATAGGAAAAAATGACAGTTAAAATTATAATATTGTTATAAAATTATAATATGTAAAAAGGGATGAAAAGACGGAATGTTGTACTGTCTGTAAGGGTCGAATCTGGTTATCATGTGGAAGAGGTAACCACAGTCATTTCGGGTCCAGATGAATAATTAACTTCTTATTTCTTAAATTCATATGGTGACTGACAGCTATCGAATTGGGACGAACTACGATTATTTAAAATAGAAAAACGATATTAATAAACAGCAAAAATCAGGAAATCATATTAAAAATATTAATTTAAAATTTAAAAATGAAATAAAGAAATAAACATTTATATTAAAAGTTTATTTATTTATTATTGTTAGATTGGTATTTAAAAAACAATGTTTAGCAACATCTACGACTAGAAATAAATGTTTTAAGTCAACGCTATGACTAAAATGGCATGTTAAACCTACCTGCATGAAATTTCTGTGTATCCTGAAAGATGCTCTGTAGCTGCCTATCCGTAGCAGACTAATTGTATCCGGCTCTTCCTGCCTAATCAGATCGCAAGCTTTTGCAAGTCCGATTTATTTCCGATATCACCGGTGGACACGAATTCTCTGGGGCCCGCACAAATCGGTCTTTGCCATCCTGTATGCATGACTCTTAACCTACAATATAACACGTGTAGAGATCAAGGTATTGTAGAATAAGGATTGAATAGATAGATACTTACCTAAGCAGCATAACTGGCAATGATCAAAGCGCTAATCATTTATTGACTATACCAAGTACGCTGCGATTCTTGTAAACACACAATCTGTGTGGAATGCGGATGGGCGATCACTGATAAATCGTATATGATGAAAATAAGGGGGAATAGGCAATTAGCTTAACATGGGTGTATGTGGGGGTATTAATAAAACTGCTTAGGGATAAAGAAAACATAGAAATATTAACATTTGTATCATTTGTGTTTGTTTGTGTTAAATGGTTTTTTTTGTATATTATATTTACTTGTTGTAATAAAATTTATTATATGGTACATGATTTACTTTGCCAGAACTGCGCGACTTGAGATAAATATAAGATAGAGTACTCTTGTTAGCCAAACCATTCACGAAGTTTAAGTTTATTGTAAGAGTACCGTTACAATAGAAACAAACTAACACACAGTGGAAGAAAAGTACCACTTAAGTTTATTGGACTGGTAATAATGTAATTGAAAATATAAAAAGAAGACGCAGTTAGATTCGATGGAAAGCCGCCAAATATATCAAGATAAAAAGGGGAATGAGCCAGTGTAACCAACTGTCAACACTATTTTTTAACCCAGCTTTGGAGCAAGTTATAGGGAAAAGCAAAGTAAACAGAGATAGAATACTCTGCATCAGATGGCAATAAAGGCGAGTGTCTGACGTACGCCAACAACATGGTGGTGATAGCTAGGAGCCGTAGGGAGTTAGAAGAAAATACTATTAAAAAAAAACTGACTGAGTCGAGAAGCAAATGGAACAGTTCAATACGGGAAAGACTAAATTCATGGAATTGAAGATTAGAAGGCAAACAGGTATGAAGAAAAAGAAGTTAAAAGTGAAGAAAGCAAATGGGATAATGTTAGCATTTGCAGAGGTCGAGAGTTACATGTATTTTGGGGTGCTTATATGTCGTGGGACCTCTCCTGTATGTATACAATCTCGAACAGTCAAATGGAATTAATTCATTACTTCTTCTGTACCTAATACCAATTGCATTGCTTTAAAACTTATTTGTGGTCATTGCAACAACTTATCTGCATCTCTTTTACAGTTTTAATGTGGCGATTCAAAATGAGAAAAACGTTAATATTACATTCGGGGTTTTTTTTTTACTTTGATTTTATCACACTACAACGGTTGATATAAGCCATGGAAATTGTCATAATAATCTTGTACTTGTTATTACTCTCGTGGAATCAGACGCAGTGCAAATTTACCGGAAAGAAGATAAATCATATCACATAAATCTTAATACACATATATATTTATTTATTTCCAAGTGTTCTTGCAGAATTTCCACTTTCAAGGATTACTTAAGGGCCGCACTTAATACTGTACACAATTGCTGTAGACAATGACAGTTAAGAAACACATACCAGTCAAGTTTTGAATAAATCTAGTTGTTGGAAAACTGATTCTCGTAGTAAATTTCTTCATTTTCCTGTGCAACCTGACGCAATCTACACATTTAAAGAACAAGTATTATTATACACTTTCTTTCTAATATGAATAAATATACCTTAATTAACTATACTACTTTTCTTATCTGTTAATCATACAAGTAAAATCATTTAAGAACATGATACAATTACATTCAATATCATACAACACTATAATAACAAGAGCTATTTCGCATTGAAGTAATCAACTGGATTACTGAATTAATAACGGTGCGCTGGCTCATCTAAAAGGATGTGGCGAGAATATAACACGAAAATTGGTTCGTTTCACCATAAAAATTATTAAACTGTCTACAATATTTTTGCATGTGTACAAGCAACAATTTTTACAACTATGTTTTCTACATTCTCTAATCACAATTGACCAATATTAAATAAGTGATTGCTTCAAATGTAACTATGTTGTTCACTTAGAGATTTAATATACTTAAATCAAATGATTAAAAGCTAAACACTTCAAAAACTGTTGAAGAACTAATCATATCATTTCTGTCTGTGTATATAGTACTATTCTTGAAATATGTAAAACTGTGTACTTAAATTTAATTTAGACGAAACATACTTGTCTATTATTATCCTATACACTACTCTCGTAGTAAATTCACTTTTATTGCAAATCATAAACAGACGCAATAACACAGTTGTGGAAATCCTATAAAACGCAGGCGGTATCTATCCGTGGAGCGAATAACAGTAACATTTATTGATACATGTTTGCTACTCTTCGGCGATGTTAACAAGGCTCTCGGATTTTTTAAATTAGAACTACTTCTTAGAATGCTTAATTATTTAGAGTAATCGACGTCATTTAGAATATAGGCATACCGCTTAAAATTTACATAATACTATTTTATTAAAAAAAAGTTTTTTAATAGTTTTGCCACAACTTTGTTTATATCAGAGCAATTATATATCTCATAATATGTATATAAAAAATAATTTCTGAAATTGAATTTGATCTTGTCTATGAAATAGTACCTTCCATCGGAGAATACCTCTAACACTTGCTGATATTATCGAATAGCCATACCTAACGTGTGGTGCATAACAATTGTATTTTCAGTGTGGGCTGTTGCTTGTATTTATTTGCTAAACACAAAATTAGTTTTTCAGGACTTGTTTTTCTTATTTTTATTGTGCTAATGTTTCATATATAACAGTTGGTTGCATTGATTTGCGTTGAGATGGCAAATTATAATGTGTCATAAAATAGTCTTATAACAATGGTAACCTTGAATTGCCCCAATGTTGATGAATGCTAGGTACTTTTTGCATGATGACAGCTTTCTATAATTCCAAAGAACTTGCATGGTTGTTATAGTTGCATCTTTTGCAATTTCAGAAATTACTTTTCATTTTTAATTACTAGTTTTTGTAAAATTTTGTCGGTGCTGGGGCCCCTGGTTAATATATATACACATTTCTACGGCTACAGTTTTATCTTTGCGTTGCGATTTCATTCACACAATTAAGTTCACTTCCCGAGCGCATTTTTTCGTATCCACACACATAAATAGTCGGAAGCAAGGTTGGCTGATTTCAATCATCTCCCACCATGACGTTCTAAACACGTATTTATTTGTGTATTCACATCTATGTGTATCTGTGTGCGTACAGGCTAATAGAACTACTGGATTCTCTTTGTCGTGTTTGTCTGAATATTTATCCGCTTTTTTTCCGTCCATCTTCTCTCAGTGTATCTCGCTGTAAACCCTCTAGCCTTCCATAATCTATAAACAGAAAATAATTTAAGTTTCCGTCTTCCGGAGGTAGTAAAATCAAACAAAAATGACGGGATTCCAAGTACATACGTGGCACTCTGTTTTAGTGTGTTTGATTCTTAAGTGGAGAGCAATCAATACAATAAATTTCTAAACGTTTTAGTAGTAAGGATATTCCATACCTTCAAACGTATAATAACACAATTTATTATCCAACAGTTACACATGTATCTGCATAAAAAACAACAAATATGAATAGTAATAAATACATAACAATTGATCTACATATGTAAGTTAATCTAAAAGAAAGTACCTATTTATGCACTTTAATCTATACATATATTTTAAGTAAGATAAGTCCTATTATCTAAGTTTTTGCTACTACAACTATTTCCTTAAATATAAAATCCTATTAGATTAAACACAAATTACTAGGTATACCTATTTGAAACAAAAATATATATTATGGTAATTTATATATTAACGAAACAATGGATGCAACTATAACAGCTAAGCAAGTTCCTTAGATTTATAGAGAATTGTCATAATGCAGAAAATACCTAACATTCTTCAACATTGGAGTCATTCAAGGTTAGCATTGTCAAGGCTATCTTACAACACACATTACATAAATTAACATAAATTATAATTGGCAAGTATTATTACATTGATTTAAAAATGTTCACAGGTAAAATAATTAAATAAGGAAAAGTGGCCCTGCACAGAGAAAGATGGATTATCAAATTAAAGATAAATAATGTTCCTTTACTATATTTTCAGTACAATAAATTTGTTGTTAAATTGTATATTTAAAATAAATATACTTTTTCATCATAGACTATATAGGCAGCCTAAAATGTTGGACAAGAAATGTACTTCTCGGATGTATCTATACAGGCTGTTCAAAAATTTCGGGGCACCATTGCTAACTTTCTTGTTATTAATGCTACAGATTCGGTTAAATTAGCAATGATTCAGTGTTTTCAGTGTTGATTAAGGTGCAATTTAGAAGAAAGCAATTGAATGATGCGTTCTTAAAATAATTTAAAATTTAGTATTTTTTTAAATTGAACACCCCGTATATTTTTCAATATTTGGAAAGACAATACAATATTTAATTTAAAATCCCTAATACACTTTTGCCCTAATATGAATACTCAAAAAGTTAGGAGGGATTTTATTTTAATACGCGTAATACAGTTTTCTTGCATTAAAAA
>JARFOC010000665.1:488288-504315 GCA_031763485.1 Osmoderma eremita | reverse complement strand
ATGACAATAAACGAATATATTGAAAGTAGGTAAGGTCCCATAAACTAAGTCACAGTTCAAGAACATTGTAGCGAACACCTGCATTATCATAAAGGACATTTTACAATTACGAACATTAACTCATGTTACTAAGAGAAATTATTCCCAAGTATATCTAGTTTGTTTTTGAATGTGCCGCCTATTTTGCTCAAATTATTATATACTTTAGTAACTTTCTGTTAGGTACGCCACCATATTCTGGCGCACCAACTTTGTCAAAATCACGTCGACCATAACCTAGAAATAGCACTTTTCAGATCGACTTTTCGGTACTTTCTTTTCAATTGCTCACATTATGAATGGTCAGGGAAACATGCACTTTCCGTTAATATGCATATAAATCGCCAAATCGACTGTCCCTATTCGGAAGTCTTACCGAAAAAAGTGTTAAACATATTAACTTGGAAGATATGCTCTTCACCAGATTATCAGTGAAATAACACTGATTAAGAGTGTTATGAGTGAAAGACTCTAGATTAGTGTTTCAGTACATCTTTCAAGGTCCTATGTCTAACACTTATACTCTACTGGGGATGGCAGTTTTTCTAGAGTTTTCACTCATTAACATGGTAAGGGTATCTGTTTTAGTTCTACTGCACTTTGTAAATAATTCTTGTAATTTTGGTCTGATATAAAAAGTAAAAAATAATGTAAACCAACAACTCTCTTTAAAATTGCTAATTTTATTTTTATATTTGCAACATTTTGCTCCGCTTATTCAATTTAGAGTGTTTAAAATAAATAATGAAACTCATTATTTGTTTCATTTGGCACTAGATTTTCATTACAGGTGTTCATATTTCCATAGAAAATGGAAGAGAAGACATCGGTTTCAGCTGTGACTACACCAACAACTACTACTGTTCAACAACAAGCTTTAAATAGTCAGCAGTGGATGTACAATTATGCCGCAATGTATGGTCAGCAATATCCATATGGAATGACACCACAAGCTTATGCTCAATATGCAGCACAGTATTATCAATACCATCCAATAATGAATTATACCCAATATGCTCAAGCTTTTAAACCAATTGATTCAACAGATAAGAAAGATGGCGATGAAAAGAAAGACCAAAGTAATCCGCCTCTACCGCCAGGCCCCCCACCATCAACTACTCAACCTTCACCACTTTTGCAGAAACCGCCGTTTTTTACAACTCACAAACAATTTGGCAATATAAAGTTTAGCATCAATAAAAGAATGCCTAATGGGGGCTTGCAAAACCAAGCGAAAAATTCTTTAACTAGTGGAGCTGCAAAGAAAAAGCGTAAACGCAATAAAAATAATCAGAATAACGTTCAAAACAATCAGCAGAGTAATTTTCTTATGAATGGTTACAATAACATGCCTCCTCTGCCCCCACCGGAACAGAACGATGTCAAACCTGCACCACCACCAGAAACAATGCCGCCTCTGCCGCCCTTACCGCCGCCAGATACTACCGTGCCACCACCACCTCTTCCAGTGGAATTACCAAAAGCAAAACCTCTGCCAAATCCTCTGGTAAATCCGACAGAGGAATGGCCCGACTCGCTTAAAGATTATGTAAATCGTTGTTATGAAAAATGTAGAACGAAAATCGATAGGGATCAGGTTGATATTGTTCTGAAAGGTAAATTAACAAATGCGTCGAAAACCGGAGACCTGTGGATTAGGGATTGGAGTAAAGAACCTTTACCAAGTATACATAGTGAGCGTATGACTTTAGAGCCTAAAATCGTGCCTGGACAATTAGCACAGTTTCAAAATTCACCTAAGAAAGGACTTTCTCCAGCAATGGGTGCTAGATTAGGCGCGCGAGCTTCTACTCTCCGCGGTCGCAGTAGGTCCTCTTCCCGTTCGCGATCAAGATCACCTGCTTACTATAAAAAATCTCGTTCTCATTCCAGAAGTCCACGACGTCGTCATTCGTCCAGGTAGCTACTTTTCCTTTTTATAATATGTATGAGTAATAAACATTAAAAAGTAATACTAACAGAGGATGTAATACTCAAAATACCTCATGAACGAATATTTTTACGCTCTGGAAAGCAATGAAATTATTTCAACAAAAACTGACAAATTAAAAGCAACTGTAATTGCGTGGGTTGTTAGTTTATTGACTGTTTATAAATCATAAAGTCTCAGTGTGTGGAGATAGTGGGTCTGTAACTAGTCTACTAATCTGAAGGTTCCGGGTTCGATTCCCGATCCTGCCTTAACATCAGGAATGTCACATGAAGCAACGGAAATAATTGTATATGCAAATTACATAGTCTATCAATGGTGTCACTCAAGTCATTCACTTCGACTTAAGTTTGAAGAAACAACATTCATTGCTTTCTAGAATATAATTTTTTTAATCAGTCATTAACCGTATATTCGGTACCCTTGGCAAAATACGAGCAACATTTTATTCTAATTGGCGGCGCGCGGCGTTTAATCATTTAGGGCATCTATCTTTGCGGCATTTAAAAGAGGTTCGGCATTTATTAGAGTGTTTAGTTCGAATCAAACCACGCATCCTCTTTTCATCCACATTATATTTTGTCGCTGCAGCACAATTGCCAGCTTCTTTTGCCCAGTTAATAACACTCAACTTAAATTCGAAATCATAGCTTTTGTGCTTTCTTTTGGTATCCATCTCAAAGCAATCGTATTGCAACTTAGTTTTGATACAAAACGACATCGTTTTAGTAGCACATACGGAATTCAATCTGAATGTCGTTAACGGGGATTGCCCTACCTAGTTGTTGTTGATTGTGCGCACTTCGCATGAAGATGCGGCGTTTATTGCATTCGGTATTATTTTCTTGCGGCGTCTATAAGAATGCGGTGATTATTGTAATAGCGGCACCAATTAGAATAAATGCAATACTGGACTATTACACTACTTCTGTACTTGTATTATTTGCATACATTTGCATCTCTTATTGCTATGTTTGTGCAATTTTTTATAAAATTTATTTTTTAGCTCTTCCAGTAGTACAGATTCCTTCATCCCATTGAATAAAACAAAGACCAAAGGTAAAATAACTGATAGGTTAGGACCTTCAAAACAAAAAGTTTCAGCAAAACAACTAAAAAAACAAAAACAGAAAGAGAAGAAAGCAAATTTTCTCGCGTTCGACGCTGTGTGCGGTGCCGTAGAGGAAAATTCCGAGTTATTACAACAGAGAGCCGCGCGTTTTGGTAACATTACTAAGCAGTCTACACCGGAACCTAGCGCAACACCCAACAAAAAACGGAAAATGTTGAATTTCAGTATTGATAAATTTAACGACGATTCACCAGGAGACTTAGACTGGACAGAATTTCACATTGTGGGCACATGTCAAGATCTGGAAAAGTCATTCTTACGACTGACCAAAGCCCCTGCTGCTTGTGAAGTACGTCCAGTCTCAGTTCTCAGGTTATCATTGCAGAATGTTAAAAGTAGATGGCTGGAAAAACAAGATTATTTCTACGCTTGCGATCAGCTTAAATCTATTAGGCAAGATTTAACTGTAAGTAATTAAAAATGGGCTTTTGGTGAAAATTTTAATTTTAGTTACTGATTATTTAGGTCCAAGGCGTTCGAAATGAATTCACAGTAGAAGTGTATGAAACTCACGCGAGAATAGCATTAGAGAAAGGAGATCATGAAGAATTTAACCAATGCCAAACTCAATTAAAGATGTTATACTCTGAAGTTGGTGGAAGTCATGTTATGGAATTTGTCGCTTACAGGATACTATATTATATATTCACAAAAAATACCTTAGGTATGTACTTCATTCGACATTGTTGTACATCTATCACAAATCCTGATTTCAGATATAATGACTATGTTAAAGTCATTATCAGGTGAAGAAAAAAATAATTCATGTGTAACTTTCGCATTGAAGTTAAGATCCGCATGGGCCATGGGAAATTTCCATAGATTTTTCAAATTGTATGATGCGTCTCCTTTAATGGCAGGGTATTTAGTGGACTGGTTTATTGATCGCGAGCGAAAAACATATTTAAAATGTATAATTAAAAGGTAGGTATTTCTTTTATTATCCAACTCAGAGCTTAGCTATTGTTATTAAAGTGGCATAAAAAGTAGTGACTATATTTTAGCATATGCGCTCCAGTCTAAAACAAAAAGATACCACAAATATTACAATATTACAACAAAAATCTTATATCACCTCTTACATAATCTTATTTCTCCCTTCATTGAATCTCCATAATGATAAGAAACATCAAAAATGCCAAAACAATTAACCGTAAAAATGCCATTATCGGCGCATGGTTTATTGCTGGAATCATTGCTTTTGCTAGTATGGTGATTCCAGCAATAAACCATGCGCCGATAATGGCATTTTTTACGGTTAATTGTTTTGGCATTTTTGATGTATCTTACGTTACGTCATGGTTAAGCCGTTTCTGGAATCACAACAACATACGCAGTCCTTCTGGCGGGAATGACAGTCCATGCACTGTGCGAGCTAGATGATTTTCACTTTAGTTGTTGACTGCAGCTACTACTACTGGCACGGTGCAGTAATGTCATATTCAGAACGTAATGGCAACAGCAAATCCATTATTTATATCATTTTTAAAGTGATTCACCCAAATTTTCTTATTTACTTCTTTTTCGTTTACTAGCCTTCCAGTAGCTCTAGTTCTTTTGAAGTTTTTTTTTGGTTCATTGGTAAAATTCTTTGGAATCATATTCCTACTGTCTTCTTATATTGTGAATAACATCTTATCAACATGGGTTGATAAGGTTTTAACTACACACGGGTATTATTCTTATTTTTGAGTGGGTTTTAATATTAGTTTTATATATTTTGAATAGTCTTCTATCTTCTTCTTTCTTCGTGCTCAACGATTTGCACAATGCAACGTTTCTTTGTTCCGATAAAACTCTACACTTCTGATGGTATCATTCGTTTTCTGCTTTGTCACTTTTTCTTGGTATTATGAAGTTCTTTCCTCTGCTTGATTAATAGTTTTTCCTATTTGCCCATTATTACACCGTCGTTCCAGAGTCGGTATGTACTTAGTTCTTTTTATCTTCTAGTTTTGATGTATGCAATTTCTTTCGTTAATGTTGTGATCTTTTGTTATACATTTTCTCCCTTAACTCCCTCCAAATCATTTGAATAGGAAGTGATCCGTATCAGCAATAGCGTCCCTAGATGATCTCGCATCTTACACTCACTTACTATATCTTCTTAATAGTAAATGGTCAATCTGTTTTTCAATATTACCACGTTTTCATGTTACCTTATGTCTTCTTCGATGTGTAAAACGGGGAGCAACTATCTCCATATCGAAATCAGCAACCGTAGCACATATCCTGTATGCATCATCATTTGTTACATAACAATTATAGATCATTAAAATCTACCATTACTCCTACGTTATTTAAACACTCTAAATAGTACTGTAAAACTTTTATACTTAAATTGTTTTTGTTGGTGCACACACTGCAACTTTTGTGATATTGACTGGTTTTGCTAGTAATCGGAGTTTAATAAGTGTACTGGTTGCAGGAATAAACTGAAGTACTCGATTGCTAGTTACTACCCGCGATAAGGATTACACCATTGTTTCCCTGTTTTGCCTCCCCACTATAATATACGCTGTAATGTTGTTTAAATACTTCACCGCTATTACTCCATCTTATTTCTTGAATAATAATAGTAGTCCCCTTTAGGAATGGCAGGGTCTGGTCTGTCACTGTTAGCCTTTCTTGAATATTTGATATATTTGTTTTGTATATTTGTTCTAGATCCTCTGCTATTAACTGCATCTTGCCTGCTTCCAACATTGCCTTCACAATCCAAGTAGCTATATTTAGTTGTTTTACTCCACTTAATCTTTTACTCTTTTGTTTGATAATACACTTTTCCTTGGTTTTATCCTAAGCCTGATTCACTCTCCCTTTATAGCCGATATAACACTACATCACTTTTGTCCTGTGTTGATGTTTTTCCAAAATTACATTTTTGGAAATTCAATTTCCAGTTTTCATCATTCACTCTTAATAATTGGTGTATGTTTATTGGTTTTCCTTTAAGCTTTTCCTCTTGCGCCTTTTTCCTAATAATTCGCTGAATTTCCATTTGTTCTCTTAATGGGTCATCATTAGTAAAAACCTTCTCGTCTGTAAACTCTTTCAATTTACTTCTTTTCTACAATGCATTAATTTTACCTTTCAAATTTTCAATTTCAATATACATTCTATCACCAATCTTTAAAGCATTCCTTATTTTCACATCCGTTCCAGGTTTATTTTTTATAAAATTTTAAAAATTTTCGTTTAAAGTTTCTTGGCTGAGTTGATTTTTTCCCCTTGAGTCACAATTTTATTTCTCATACTTTCTTTTCCTACATCAAAAACTTTCTTTTTCATAAGATGCAATTCCCTTCACAGGTTTTGATTTACTTCGCAACGTTTCTAGTTTTCATGTTAAGTTTTCTATCTTTGTTTTAAAAATCTTGAATCCTTTGTATTGTTTTATCTAATTTGTCCTCCTATTTTTCCCTTTGCCTTTTATCTGGTGTTTGTATTGTCAAAAACCTCTATATCCCCAATGGTTTTCTTCCTTTCATCCGTAATATATGTCACTATCCATTATATGGCTACTCCCCTTAATTTAAATATACGCTAATGTTACCTCACGCCGGCCCTGTTCGCTTTTCCGTCAGACTACGGTTTTCGCCTCACCGCGGTAAGTGTGTCGCCAGAATCGACTCCTCAGAGGTTACACACTTCCTCGTGCCTTTGACGTCGTTATTCGTACTTCTTGTAATGTTCCTTTACCCACCCAAACTAAATTATATCCTAGATATAGATTGCCACTTGGTTCGTATGTTTCCACTGCACGCGCGAATTGAGTAACACACAAATGAGTTTGGTTAAGCAGGGACATAAAACACATGTATTCTCAATATACCACGGACCGTACGTTATTACAAACTACTACAAAAATATAGTAAACCATGTCAACGCATATTGAAACATTATCAGGAAAATGGATTTATACAAATTATTCCATCACATGAATTGAAAAATGTTTTCCATACCTAGGTATAATTTGGTGAAAACAAAGCTGCTCGATACAATAACATTCGGAGTCCATGTAGTTTCAATTAATGTCCATTATAATGGACAGAGCATTTGAACCTGTTGAGTTAGCCATTAAGATGACAATCCATATGGTACACAGTTCAATTTGAATTGTATTCATTGTTGAAACACATTTCAAAACCTCTACGACTCAAATAAGACTAGTTCCTTTCAAAGTATACGGCACAATGTGTGTGCTTAATATCTTAAAATACAGGCAATATCTTAAAGTTAAAAGGAATAAACTTACTTTATCAGTGTAATTTCTAGTCATATTTGTTGGGAAACAAAGGCTAAACTTTAATCATTATCTTAATAGACGTACATTAATTAAATTCTATGCGAAGGTTTGGGCTTTTGTTTATCCCTGTCTCATAATTAAATTGAGAGTATCTTGATAAAGATACTATGAAATAAAGCGTGGAAATTTACCTTAAATTACTTCAAAATTCAATTTATTAGTATACATGGTTAGTTGTACCATTATTACAGAGATATTATACGTCCCTAGTTGTCTAATACAATCATTTGCAGCAGACGCGAATAATTTCATATTCTTTATAGCTGTTTTTATTATAGGAAAAATAGGGCATTTGGGAAAATTATTATGGAAGTTAATTGAAGTACTAACAAAAACATTCATGTAAAATCGGGTGGTTTCAAACATTAATAAAATAATTATTGATAATCCGCAAATCGAGGAAGATGAAGAACAAGATAAATATAGAACTAACATAGAAAACGATGAAGATCATCTTAAAACAATTTAAAACTAGGAAAATCTCAGGACCCGATGAGATAACGAATGAAATGCTGAAATATGGAGGAGAAAACCTAGAGAAACAAACATTAAAACTCTTCGGAAACATCATAATTGAGCAGAAAATACCAAACGAATGGAAAAGCGGTATAATAATTTCCAAAAAGGCCAAAAAAAATCCATGACAATTATGGCGGAATAACGCTTCTTAAAAGGGCGCTTAAAGCATTTACAGAAGCAATCCTAGAAGAAATGTGTAAAACTATACAGATTCGCGAAGAACAAAAAGGTTTCCGAAAAAATAGGTCCACTATCGACGCAATCTTCATTATCAGACAAATAGCAGGAAAATCGCTGGAGTTTAATAAACCGGAATTCATGTGTTTTGTCGACATGACAGAAGCTTTCGTTCAAGCTCGACTAGCAGACATAATAGAGATAATGAGAGGAAGAGAAATAAACCCAGAAATGATGAAACTAATCCAAGATCTTAACTGTCGCTCAAGAACGATGATAAGGGTGGGGAGTTCACTGAGGAAATACAAATACGTACAAGAATTAGACAAGCTGACTCGCTTAGCCCATTCATATTCAATATGATTATGGACAAGATAATCAGAAAAATACCTAAAACAACAGGCTACAAAATAGGCAATACTTACTTCAATGCAGTACTAATCGCTAGCTCCGAAGACAACTTGCAAAGATTACTTCATTCCTTTAATTAACACTGGAAAAACCAAATGTCTAGTAATATCTAACGTACCGGTAAGATACAAACTGGAGGTTGACCAAAGAATGATCGAGCAAGTAAATCAGTTTGAATATTTGTGTCTTGATATAACAAGCTCTGGAAATCTAGATTGTGAGATCCGGGAACAAATAATGAAAGCATCCCGAATTTCAGGCTGCTTAAAAGACATTGTATGAAGGAAAAAATACCGTAGAACGAGAGTATACAAATCAGCAATGAGGCCTATAATGACATACGCTGCGGAAGCAAGACCAGATACCTCCAAGACACAGCAAATGATGCGATCAGTAGAAGTGAAAATAATAAGCAGCATAAATGGGAAAATACTGCTTGACAGAATCAAAAGCCAAGACCTACGGCAATAAAGCGGAATACAGGAGGTGGGAAAATGTATAAGAAAACGAAGAAAATGTTAGAACAAACACGGAAGCAGAATAGGTGATGACAGACTGATGAAGAGTGCCAAAACAAATAACCCTGTTGGGAAAGGAAATCAGGGCAGGCCATCGAAACTCTGGAAAGTATGCTGGACATCTGTGTACATCCGAAGAGGCATGGGAAGAAAAGAGGCAAACCTACCTACTTCGTGTAGAAAGGAAGAAGAATAAAATAACTATATAGTGTTTTATTCAATACGGCGGCCTGTAAGTTCATCATAAAGGTTGACTTCGTTCTTGAAAAGTTCTACTAGGCAGAAGGTTACTTCGCTGGCACGCCTCGCGAGCTCGGCGGCAGAAATCTAGTGGAACTTTTTTTTGTAAGTCGTCCGGTGAGTTTTCGTCATAGTTTTTCACATTTTTGCCGATCTCTTCAGTTGTCAGAGCTGCAGAACTGGATTTTCTTTTCTCTGGAAGCGTTTGTAGCTCTCTTCTTTTGGCCGCACGTGCCTTCCTGGCATCTCAAAAAACAATGTCTCTGAATGGGTCTATTTTTCGATTATAATATTCGAAGTAGTTTTTCTGGAGAAGTGTTGCGCAAATATTCCAAGTTGTCTTTACAATGATGCGATCAGTAGAAATGAAAATAATAAGGAGCATAAATGGAAAAATACTGCTTGACAGAATCAGAAGCCAAGACCTACGGCAACAAAGCGGAATACAGGACGTGGGAAAATGGATAAGAAAACGAAGAAAATGTTAGAACAAACACGGAAGCAGAATAGGTGATGAGACTGATGAAGAGTGCCAAAATAAATAACGCTGTTGGAAAAGTAAATCAGGTCAGGCCATCGGAACTCTCGAAGGAATGCTGGACATCTATGTACATCCGAAGAGGCATGGGAAGAAAGCAGGCAAACCTACCTACCACGTGTAGAAAGGAAGAAGAATAAAATAACTATATAGTGTTATATTCAATACGGCGGCCTGTAAGTTCACCATAAAGGTTCACTTCCTTCTTGAAAAGTTCTACTAGGCAGAAGGTTACTTCGCTGCCACGCCCCGCGAGCTCGGCGGCAGAAATCTAGTAGAACTTTTTTTGTAAGTCGTCCGGTGAGTTTTCGTCATAGCTTTCCACATTTTTGCCGATCTCTTCAGTTGTCAGAGCTGCAGAATTGGATTTTCTTTTCTCTGGAAGCGTTTGTAGCGCTCTTCATTTGGCCGCACGTGCCTTTCTGGCATCCCAAAAAACAATCTCTCTGAATGGGTCTATTTTTCGATTATAATATTCAAAGTCGTTTTTCTGGAGAAGTCTTGCGCAAATATTCCAAGTCGTCTTTACAATCGGTGCCATCAGCTCGCTTCATGTTGGAAGCCCAGGCTTTGAGAATACCTCCCAAGTGTTCATTCGAAGTCTGCTCAAGAAATTCATACTTTCGCTCTTGACAAAATGTCAAAAACTGCTTTCAAATGCATTTATGCGTTTTCACCGTGTTCGCCGGCGTTAAATATTCAATTGCTTCGCTTATTCTAAACCTGAGGCTTTTCCGAAGCGATTTATTGCGATTTTAATTGATGTTTATTAATAAATATAAAACTTTTTTGTTATGCCAGTTATTAAATCATGGCTCTAGGTTTAGATTATTATTCATTATTTTTGCTTGGTTAGACCCAGCGAAAAACGGAAAACGAAACGTCAAGAGTATATCCGTATCAATACATGGTAACTATGTAAAATTTGTGATTGCTATTGGCCAAATTTATCATTATATTATATTATATAATTGTAACAAATACCACTCGAGCAAACAACAATAATCTTAATACTAACCCCATCACTCAACCTATATTCTTAAAACACCACTGGAGCCCTTGTAGTGTTTGGCAAAATACGTCTCATTATTCGGAAGTATAATCGATTATTTTTCATGCTCTTGTGATATTATAACTTAATAAATTATTCGAATTAATCGATTAACACTATCTCATTTAGTATTGTAGTTGTGATAATTATTTTTGTTTTGGCGGCAACACACATGTGAATTACTCTATTTTGTAGATCCCTTTTGAAATTATGCTTTGTGATAAATATATAATAATAATACATCAACAGCAAAAGAAATTTTCTAATGATCCATACAGAGCCGAAGATAAATTTGGCACTTTACTTGTTAAGTAATGGATCGGAAAATGTATTGATCGTGATTGATGTAATGTTACGAAAAACTCCTACAACTGGGCATTAATTGATTACCTGAATTAAAGAGCCTGTGCGTTTTTACTGAAACCTGGACGTTAGGTTCCCATTACCGCAAATGTTAAATCTTCGATTAGAACCGACACGCTTCAGCAATTAATCTTGTGACATTTCCTAGAATGCCGATTCGAATGCTTAACTGAAAGCTAACGTAGCGGACATTATTCCGTTAGTTAAAACTCTATTGAAAGTTAGCTGAATCCATTGAGGAAATTCATTATATTTTCATCGAGTTTATAGCTCATTATAAAGGAAACGGTGCACAGTATTCGGGGTACATATAAATAATGATATTCACGTAAGCTATTGAAATCGAGCTTCCCAATAAAGCACTCGAGTTGAAAGCTTTAAAAAATTTCTGAATCTGAATGGATTTAACGTATTTCTAATGATGTGGGTTCGCTCAATTCTGTGGAAAATAATCTAATATTCGCTGTTTCTTGTACTCTGAATTCCATCGTCGCTCGTTTTATAAACTGAAAATATGTACATGTGAAAAAGAAAGTAGAAGTATTTAAAAATGTGGATATGAATGATTCCCAGGTGCAGGATTCCCATTGCTTAAGGATAAACTAAAATCTATAAACAGTACGTTTAAAAAATTTCGGATTTGATATCTAAAAATATGTTGAGAAAAGGCGTTCATATGGTTGTACATATTTGGTTGTGACCACAAACAAAATGTGATACAAATTCTTACACTTTTAACATTTATCTTGTTTGCAATGATAACTATTTGTAGTTGATAATACTCAACTAATGTTTACTTAGTGTTTTTAATTGTGCTTACTCTTATTATTATTATAATTATAAATATAACTATTAAAATACTATTATGGAATACTTATTATGGAAAGAAAATAGGAAAAATCACAATTTCATTTTCAAAGACAATTTATGGTACCACTATAATATTTTTTCGCCACACAGTGGTGGTACAATAAATTGTCTTTGAAACTGATATTGTGATTGTTTTCAACAAGTGTCTCCCGATTCTATTAAATATTATGAAAAGATAGACGAATCCGGAAATGGCTGATATACCTGGGTTTGTTAATGGTAATTTCTTACGACCTCAACGTCTTCATGCAGAAAAGTACCATGGCCGCAGACAACCATCCAATCGCACCTTTGTGGATATTTATGCCCGACTGTTATAACCTGGCACGTTTGCTTAAACCAAAAACATTTTTAGAAAACCTGTGATCCTAAGAGTGCCAACCCTAGGGAATAATATACTCAATGTCATTGACGCACAATCACAAACGGGTATCAGTAAAGTTGCCGTTGAATTTAATCTAAGTCAGAAAACTATGTTGAAGATTTCGAAGAACCAACGGCTCTATCCATCCCATATCTAATGAGTACAGCATGATATTACTATGTACTTACTTGCGAGTGACAGCTCTAGCTGTTATCTGATAATGTTAAGTTCCTTGCATTGATTCTGTTTACTGGGGAAACTAAATTTTGGTGGAGTGACGTCATACACGCTCAAAATAAACATGCACGGTGCGATGAAAATCTTCATGTACGGAGAAATCGAAAAGTTTCTAGAACGAACTAGAAGATGGCGCCGAGGGCACAAAGGCACTAAGAGGGCGCCTGCTGACCACATCTACTGAAAGCGCCATTGTTCATATAACTGCCGTCAATTTTTCAAGCAGATTGTGCATTAACACACGCAACACACAAGTATACAATGCGTGTATTTTTTAATCATGAAAAAAAAACGAGCTCCATTCAGTGATAAGGTATTTCCATATGAAAGGCTTAAATGCTAAACAAAGAAAAACGGATTTAGACGAAGTTCATGCAAAATTTTGTTTGAAATAAAGTAACGTCCAGATTTGCCACAATGTGCCCTTCTTTACTGCACAATTTCATGAAGTAAATTAACTTCGAGTACATGAAAAAGAACCGTAAATAGAACAAGACGACATCATTACATGGAGACGAAAATATTTAACCTCAATTAAGGAGTTCAGAAAGGAAGTCGACCAATTTACTATGTGGATGAAACATGGGTGAATATAAAAGCAAGAATCTGGATAGACAATAGTGTAGAATACTAACGTCAGGTATTCATTGAATGGCCCTCTACAGGATTAAGAAGCCCGTCTGGAAAAGGGAAGAGGGTTATTGTTTTACATGTTGGATCTGAACATGGTATTGTTGTTGGATGATTGCAGCTTTTCGAACGTAAAAAAATCACGAGGAGATGAATGCGGCTGCTTTTGACAATTTGTTACGAAAATTACTTGGCAATGCTGTTATAGTTACGGACAATGTATCGTACCATAGTCTTTAAACTGAAGAAAATTTCAACATCATCTAAGAAAAAAGATATGCAGAAATGGGTGCAAGTTAAGCAGATTAAATTCAGTGACGAAATGGTTCGATCTGAACTTCTGAATTTTTATCAAAATTAATAAAGATCAGTACAATATGTATGTGATTGATGAATCGGCAATACACAAAAATAAAATTGTTATACGATTGGCACCTTATCGTTGTGAATTTAATCCAAATGAATTGATACGAGCAAATATAAAAAATGAAGTAGCATTCGAGAATACATTTACATTGAGAGAAATGAAAGAAGATTACAAGCTATACAAAATAATCAAAACGTCAATTGGAATACTTGTGTTGAGCATGTAATTCAAGAAGAAAAAGTGCACATTAGATGGATTTGCGGATGATCTGATTCAACCACTTATTACTTCTATTGGTGCTGATAGTGGCAGTGATAGTTTATCAGGCATTTCAGACTTAGAGTTGAGAACCAGGAGTTAGTGAGTTGGCCATTATTATATGTTATGTAGCTATCTGAAGATTATGTAAAAGATTTTGTTATGAATAAAATTTATTATCATTTATGAAAATAAATCAAACTTTTTAACGTACAGCTTAGTTTATGAACATTAAACTAGAATTAACGACCATTTTCATTTGCTTTTACCTCTAACACAGGTATCAACACCTTCTGCGACATCAAATAATCTTTACAAATACATATTTCAAATTTACCTCAAGAATGACCTAGTGATCTATCTGGTAATACTTGCAGTCTAAATGTGATTTTTTCAAGGCAAACTATAGTATCGTAAACGTTCCTTAAACGTTTAGACCGTTTTTATGGCAGCTCATTAATTAGTACAATCTTGTTCCGTACGGTGTGCGGTGTTTTATCTTACGGAGTAACATGTAATAAGTCTTCGAAACAGGGACTTTATGAATTGATAAAACATTAGCTCTTAAGAAAAACTAAAAAAAATGTGGTTCGTGGATGACGAAGGTTTAGTATATTGTAGCATTGCAGCTTGTAAATTCTTGAATGCAATTTATCCTACGCTTATCATACAACACGTGCGTAAATCTGTAGTGAAACGATTGGAAGCATGCATATTAGCTAGATGTGGTCACTTTCCGATCTTCCTTTAAGGATTTGCTGTTAGATTACCATAAAGATATTTTAACAAAATGTTTGTATTTCAGGTGGCCATGGCATCATAAATATGCCGTTGGTGCCGGTAGGTTTTAGTAACATTTTCTCTTAAAACATTAATAGAAGTC
Organism: Osmoderma eremita; assembly: GCA_031763485.1. Lineage (NCBI taxonomy): Eukaryota > Metazoa > Arthropoda > Insecta > Coleoptera > Scarabaeidae > Osmoderma > Osmoderma eremita. The sequence goes on along the minus strand of JARFOC010000665.1, from coordinate 489,458 downwards.
ACGGCCTCAAATTTTGAAACATATTAAGGAAATAGCCTGTATTTATCTAACAAAAAGTTTTACAATAAATGGAAAATCTTATTAAAAAAGAGGCTGTACTTACAATTTACGGTTGATATTTTTATAAGAATAAACGGCGCAATATGTTAAAATCGTTATTAAGAAATACGAAGTACGAAGTAGTTTACATCATAAAATGCAAATTCCAACTGATGTTATAAGTAAGAAAAATATTGTACGACACCTATGGAAAATGTTTAATGTTACTTTTACTCTAATCATAAGTGAGATCTAAACGAATGCTATGAGTTGCTAAAGCACAAGGAACCTTGGGAATTCGAAACCCATTCTTGTGTGAGGTTAACAAACTGCAAGGCATTTAACATTGATACATTGTTAATGTCCATAGAAATAAATATATTATCTTCTTCCTTAAATATAAAATGAAAAAAAAAGCTCGCCACTATTAAAAAGAGGACTATTGTGAATGGGTGTGGAACAATTAGGATATCGCCGTGTATCCCGCATATATCTATACAAGGAGTGAGCAACCTTTTTAATCAACGGGCCAATTAAAATTGTAAATTTTTTTGGCGGGCCGCAGATAAAGTAACACTTATTAATAATTTACAAAACTTTATTTATAATAAACATTAGAATAAAAAAATATGAAATTAAAAAAAGAGTAAAGATTTCATATACAAATTTTAATGCAAAATAAAACAAACAAGAAAAGACCAGAAAAACGAATTTACTTGAAATTTTTAATGAGAAATTTGGCACTGTAGCTACACGTACGCAGCTTTCTAATAGTGCATCACTCAGTCTTGATCGGTGATCATTTTTGACTAATTTCATGGTTGAAAATAATTGTTCGCAAACATACGTACTTTCGAATAGAGACATCATTTGCATTGTTCGTCAAAAGCGGAAATTTCTCAGGGCTACGATTTATAAAAATTTTCGATGTTTACTGAGAAAAATACATTTTTTTATTATTCTGCACGTCAATCACTTCCATTTGAAAGTCTTCGGGAACTGTATCCACATATATTAAATTGCGAGGAAAACATTTTCATGGAAACCGCTGTCCTCTCAGCTTTGAACATTTGGAATCGTAATTGAAATTCGTTGATTAAAATGTCTATATATTGTGCGTATTTTTGAGAA
>JARFOC010000665.1:467395-488188 GCA_031763485.1 Osmoderma eremita | reverse complement strand
GTATGTCGTGACGCAGGCAAGTGGCTAGGACATTTCGCAATAACTTCGCGACGCAATAGCGATGAAAGTGGGTTTAGTATTCAGAGAGACGCTGATCACGCCTGGTAGGCAGAAACTCGAGTCCGTCTTTAATGCTTGTACCCTTTCATTGCTTTTCCCTAGTATGGTGATTCCAGCAATAACCATGCGCCGATAATGGCATTTTTACGGCTCCATAATGATAATAAACTTGACGAATCCTAAAATAAGAATTTTTTTTCGGAGATGCATTTTCTGAGTTGGAGGAACTTCTAAGTTATTTGTTTTAAAGTGAGGTTACCTAGTAATAATTATCCTACACTGTACCATTAATAATAAAAATAAAAAATTTCCTTTGCTGCTGTACAAGAAATTTCGAAAGTAATATTAAATTTATTTTTGGTTTCTAAATTGTTTTAGTCTATTTTATTGTATGCCATCATTGTTTATTATAAACGAAGGATTTCATAAACTTTTTAATAGGTGATACTACTTATTAAATAAATCGATTGTTAAAAAATATGTTGACGTAAATTTTACCATAAAGAAATTACCTCAAGAATTTTTCAAGACCGCTTGACGAAAACAATGCTCTAAATTGCGGCCATTAACTTGAATACATAGATCCATTTGTTGCAGCCACGGAGAACGCAAACACACTTTTTATCATACCCATACATTGTTTTTGCTGCATTTGCACTTTAATACCAACGGAAGCAAGTAATACCAAAATAATACCCTTATAATATTGTCTTATCAATTGACGAATATTTCCTATTAAAAAGTTCCCAAGTTTTATTACTCTGTATTAACTATTAAAAAGGTTAAATATCAGTAAAAGTCTCTTTCTGTTTTTGATATTGAGATATACATTTATATTGTTTCTGGTTTTCTTTCATTTATTAAATGTTTTTATTAGAAGGTAGCTGTAGATAATAAGGCATAAAATAAAAAAAATTGTTAATGTTATAAATGTGCTGTCATGCTCCTCCTTTTTCAGGAAAAGTGGGTATACACTTTTATGAAACACAGAATTTTGGTGTAATAGAGTTAATTTACTGCATTAGTTTTATGACTTGGTATTTGTTCCATTAGTGTCACTTTTTCTTAATGACGAATACAAAATTCTGTAATCATTTTATTTACTTGCATAGAAATTTTGTTATTAATACTATTTATGTCTGTTTAGCTACCGTCAAAGCATATCTGTGAAATTTGTGGCGGAGGAATTGGCTTTCAAATCCCAGGACGACTGTCTCTCATTTCTCGAACCTTTCGGGTTAACATACACGGATGACGAAAAGAGTTTTATCGATTGTAAAAGCAGTACTTCTGTTTTACCCAACATATGAAACATTTCTTTGCATCAATATGACATTTTTATACCGTACCAGTTTTCTTTTGTATCAATATCTTTCCCATACGCCAATCGTCCGGAAGCGTGACAATTTTCTTTAGTAAAAATGTTCATCCCAATTGATGTACATTATTTTCCACGGTTCTAGCTGTACGATTTCGTTTCAAGAAATCTCTTGGTGCGATTGTCTTCTGATCATCTTTTCTTAATATTGGATACCAATTTATTATAGAGATTCAAGGATGATGATTCAACAATGCGATGGTTTTAAATAAAAGTATTTAACTAGTTGTTATGGTAAACTTAGCACCTAACATAGAAGATAATCATGAAGGGTACTTGAAAAACACGTACCTACGCTGTATATATGCATAATACTGTATATGTTTTCTAATAAATTAATTTTGCTAGGTTACATTTATATTAGTTTCTTTATGTTATTTGACCCATGCAAAATGATGAATTATGATCAATTTTACTACCCTTGTAAAAATACTGTACAGTAGTAATCAGCCAACAGAATTAAATAGCGTTCATTATTGTATTATATGTTAACATATTCGCAATGGATAATAGGACAGTTTGATGCTCAAAGCGGTAACCGTCTGGTTCATACTAATCACTACAATAAATTTTGTATGACCATTTATAGTAGCCAGCAGTCCGGCGTAATGGCAAAGCGATAGTAGTGCGATTGGCAGTGCCTCAGCCGTTCAGGGTAAGGAGCTACCGCTAGTTACAAATAGTACATCTACGGCCACTATCTTTAAACACTCAGATTTAGGAGAATTAATTGAAATAGGTGAGTAGCGGATTATCATTGAGTTGACTACGCAAATTGCAGGTGTTCTGTTAACATCATTAACAACGGAGCGAATGATTGCAGCTCGGAATCATTTCAAGATCGTTCAAGTAAAATAATGATAGTTTGAATAATCAATACAACGATATGCTCTCAAAATTTATTAAATGAATTTGTACATGTCAAATAGTGATGTAAGAAATACACGTTTAGGAGGATGCGAAGTAGGTACAGGTAATGCGGTACCCATACACCAGCCACCATATGTGTCATACAGAAAAATAAGTAATTGGCACACAAATTAAAGAAATGATGAAAATGTAATTTGTAAATCTTATAATTCGTGGAGTAGTCCTGTTCTAGTTTCTGTGTCGATTACAGAAAATTAGACAAGTTAGTTAAACCGGATTCGTATCCAATGCCAATAATTGAAGACATTTTAACGCATTTTGAAGTGGCTAAATTCTTTTCAGCTTTAGATTTATTCTCGGGCTATTGACAGATAGAGGATTCGTGACTTCAGGAGGACTTTCTGAATTTTATGTTGCTATTCGGTCTAGAATCAAGTCCAGCGATTTTTTCACCATGTAGGAGCGAATGTCAGTTTGATTTTCAGAAATTGAACATGTGTATTTTTGTGCATATTTTGACAGGTTTTGAAATTCTGAATACAGCGACGCTTTTATTCCTTCTTAGGCAATAAATAAAAACGTGGCTGCCTTCTGAATTTAATAAATTATCTAAATATGCAGAAAAATACAGGTGTTTAATTTAAGAAAACCAAACTGACATTCGCTTCTCTTTTGTTTTTGAAAGTATAGCAATCTATCTTACTTGGCTGAAAAGAGCACAAAATATTGCGTTTGACTTGTCTTTGAATTTTTTAAATTCTTTGATTCCCAGAGAAATAGTGAGTGCACAATGAAAAATCTGTATCATCCTGTATATATGCATATACAGCATCTCCCATGTTCTGTGGCCTAATAAAATAGTTTAGGGAAGGCAATACACAAAGATTCTGAAAACAAGCACACTGCTCTAGGCGAAAGTGATCTTTCAGAGTAAATTATTTTCACTTTTGCATCACTTCCGGTTGACCGGAAGTCGCCATTAACTTTCTTATTTTAAGTGGAATAATAATTTTTATTGCAAATTCTAATTCTAAACATTCTAAGCCAAATTATTAAGGTTTCCTTATACCTAATAGTCGAAAAATGTTATTCTCAGAAATGATTAAAAGCCGAATTAAAAATGGTGTCGCGACATTATTAGATTAAATATGAGTTGTAAATATGTGATGCAATATTGCGAACGAAGTGTACAAAGCTCGCTCATTAGTTGTTGTCTCGAACGACACTAGAACCCTTGTTTAAAAATCCGATAAAACCCTGCGGTCGCTGCGCATGCTTCAAAAGGACTTTTAGTCATTGTTTGAATCAGATGTTTGAATTGGTTTCCTTTGTATAGCATGGGGTGTTATTCTTACTTCGCTGTTCTGTAAATTGCAAAAAAAAACCGACTCTTATTTGCATTAGTTTGAAAACTACGCTTCCGTCTTTAGCGTTATCTATTATACAAAAGAATATCAACTAAGATAACATCAAGCGAAAATAATCTAAAGTATCTCTGAATACAATAAATAATAAGTAACACCCATAAACTGCAACCAGTGAAGCCATAAAAGTAATATTTATTTCTACCATTTTATGTTAGAGAAATTTTTAGTTTCTAGGTTGGTGCTTTAGTACAAAAGTGACCACAGCTGGCGTTTATGTGATGATCGTCGAATTCGGTTCAATTTGACGCCGTGTTACAGCTTTAAAATGTGGAAAATAAAGAGTGTAAAGTGGGGTATTGTGCGTTTTAGTGCTCCTATTTTGAATGAATTCCGATGGTATTCCGACACACGCGCAGAAAGTGCCCAAAAATAAGTAACGTTGTCAGATGTATATTATTGGTCAGCGCCGTAAGCGGTATGAATGGAAATTACATATATCAACATATATTTGAATTTTTCATCAATATTGAAGTGAGGTTATATTTTATCAATAGTACGACAGGCACAGAAAAACGTTACGTAACTGATCTCATTTTATTAGATTATTTTGACTAATACACAGTATCGGAAAAATCCACACCGCACAAATTAATTTAATAAAATTCGGTACATATGTTTCAAGAGCACGTCGGCCCCCATTCTCAACCAATTCCCGAATTTCATCGTCCTTAAGTCGGCTTCCCTAGCTAGGATGTATTTATAATTATATCGTTTGGGTCTTTAGGAATTACTTGGAATCAAGGCCAAGATACATCTTTGGAAACAAGGGTCATACCACCAGTTGAGAAGTGGATTTATCAGTAAAAAATCAGACTATAAGTATACACATTAGAAAATTATTGGGGCAATAATTAATATAATAACGTTCGAAAAAGTCGTAAATGAGGAAGAGGGGAAAAATATTTGAATAAAACAGAAATTCCGAATTACAAATAACTTCATTAATAAAATCAAAATAAAAACGTATCTCAAAAATATAGAAAATTTAAAAAAAGAAACAAAATAATTCTAATAGCTAAACAAACAGTAACAACAAACAAAGCAATTCCAAAAGCGTCATAACAAATGTTTTACCTAATGAAATTGTAACATAAATAACAGACAGATGCGAAAAGAAAGTAACTATGTATATAAAGGAAATAAATATAAAAACAGCAATAATATAATTCAAAATAAATAAAAAAATTATAACAAAAGTTAATAATGGGTGTAATAACCGTTACTATTAATAGCTTCTTGTAGCCTGCGCGGCATGGAGGCTACAAGCTTGGCGTAAACTGGCCTGCTTCTAAGGGATTCCCATATCTCCCCAACATGACGTTATAAAGCTTCCCTTGTTCGTGGAATCGGCACACCTTGTTTTTCCCAGATATCCGTCATACTGGAACATGGTACTGGAATATCTTATTTTTTAGATTTGTGCAGCCAGCTAGACCTGCGTTGATAAGTTCGAGTAATAAGTAATTCTTTTTTTAGGTAAAGACCATGAATGCGCTTTTGCTCATAGCCGGTAGATATCAAAGAAACAAAAAGTATGGCATAGATTATCAATTCTTACTACAGGCATTCATGAAAAATTAAAGGATCTAATATGCCAAACTAACGATTAACTAATATACTAAACATTCATTTATAAATGATAGTATACTAAAGTGTAAACTTGATCTACTTTTTTAATTTGTAATACACAATAAATGATTGGCATTTCTATTTTCTTACAACAAACATATGTGTCTCGCATAATACAGAGTATACATAGCTATTATTGAAAGAGTATAAGAGATAGTGTCAATAATAATAAAAGATTTTTATAATCAAACTATATTTTTCCTTCTAATTAAAATGTATTACCAAAACCTTAAATTTCTAATGGAATATTAAAGGGTCTACTATTAGACACAATTTATAAATCTTTCCGTTCAACAAATAGTGTCTTGAAATGTGTTATTCCTTTGAAGTTTTACTGGTAGTTTTTATCTGCGGGCAATGTTTAGATTTCGTAGAGTCGACGAACGAATTCAAATGTTTTTTTTGCGGTTTAAAGTAGATATGCGATTCATTCCCCACTAGCCGCAGTAGCCAGGGCGTGTGTGTGTATCTTTTTACTCGCTCGACTGCCCGGATAGTTTTTTCTTCTAGTGTACAAGTACGACTGCGTCGCGTTTACGAAATATTGCGCGACATTCAAAAGTTGGATGTTTCGATTTTCTTTAATCTCATCAGTGTGATACGTTTACTATAATAATGAGTCGTATTTACAACTCATATTTAATCTAATAATGCCGGGACTCCGTTTTTAATTCGGCTTTTAATCATTTCTGAGAATACCATTTTTCGACATTTAGGTATAGAGAAACCTTAATAATTTGTCTTTAGAATAATGTTTAGAATTAGAATTTGCAATAAAAATTATAACATTCCTTTTAAAATAAGAAAGTTAATGGCGACTTCCGGTCAACCGGAAGTGATGCAAAAGTGAAAATAATTTACTTCCTTCACTTTCGCCTAGAGCAGTGTGCTTGTTTTCAAAATCTTTGTGTATTTCCTTCCCTAAACTATTTTAATAGGCCACACAATTTGGGAGATCCTGTATATGCATATATACAGGATGATACAGATTTTTCATTGTGCACTCATTTCACTGGGAATCAAGAATTTAAAAGATTCAAAGACAAGTCAAATACAATATTTTGTGCTCTTTTCAGCCAAGTAAGATAGATTGCTGTACTTTCAAAAACAAAAGAGGAGCGAATGTCAGTTTGGTTTTCTTAAATTAAACACCTGTATTTTTCTGCATATTTAGATAATTTATTAAATTCTGAATGCAGCCATGCTTTTATTTATTGCCTAAGAAGGGATAAAAGCGTCGCTGCATTCAGAATTTCAAAACCTGTCAAAATATGCAGAAAAATATACATGTTCAATTTCTGAAAATCAAACTGACATTCGCTCCTACATGGTGAAAAAATCGCTGGACTTGATTCTAGACCGAATAGCAACATAAAATTCAGAAAGTCCTCCTGAAGTCACGAATCCTCTATCTGTCAATAGCCCGAGAATAAATCTAAAGCTGAAAAGAATTTAGCCACTTCAAAATGCGTTAAAATGTCTTCAATTATTGGCATTGGATACAAATCCCGTTTAACTAACGTAAGCGCCAGCTGTGGTCACTTTTGTACTAAAGCATCAACCTAGAAACTAAAAATTTCTCTAACATAAAATGGATAGAAATAAACATTATTTTTATGGCTTCACTGGTTGCAGTTCATGGGTGATGTTATTCTTAGTTGATATTTTCTTGTATAATAGTTGACGCTAGAGACGGTAGTTGTCAAATTAATGCAAACATAAGCAAAAGAGTCGAGTGATTTTTTTGCAATTCACAGAACAACGAAATAAGAACAACGCCTCATGCCATACAAAGGAAACCAATTCAAACATCTATGTTTTAAACAATGGCTACAAGTTCCTTAATTTTGCGCGCTTATTTGACGAATGCGCAGGGTTTTCTCGGATTTTAGTGTCGTCTCGAATTCGGGAAGCTTTATTTTCGTTCCCAAGAGTTCAGCCAGGTAGGCGACCGAGATGACGCTGCGCTGGAGGTGAATTCAGCGACAGGATCCAGCGCAACGAGTAAAGGGATCGGTGATTACGAGTCTAGTTTTCAGGCTAATTCACGTAGATCAGAAAGGGCTCGCCTAGAAAATTAAATTGATCCGCCCGGTCGATAAGAGCACCGAGAAACAACGTCGCAATGTTAACATCGAAAATCGAGAACTGGTTAAAACAGTTATCGGCCGGGAATGGTTATTAATACTAGTTATCGGGATATCCCCCATTCCTAGTGTAAACCAGAATACCTTGGAGGTAAACAGTTGTCACAGAACACCTCTGGCAGCTGTTAAATTCAATCCACGCATGTTTGGATAATGGACTTTATAAAATTCCCTAAGCGGATGACACTCGCTTACGGTATGCGCAATACGGGTGGGTGGGTGGACGGAAATCTATAATCTAAGTTTTAATTCGTATACGGAAAGTAGGGATGAAATTAAAACCTATAATCCATTGGCTTTTTGGCAAAATGAAGTAACTCGTATTATACATAATCTCATTAGCACTATCTCACTTAATACTCTGTAATATGTTGCCAATATTTTCAAGCAATTTGAATAGAGTGAAATTAGCTGCACCATTTACCATCTTATGTCTTTTTATCATGTCATCCATTCATTGTTCATTTGTTTATTGATTTATTGGGGCTAATGGTTTAATATTTAATAATAATTTTGTCATCTGTAAGATAATATACACCGGACATATTACATATGATTACCGTGTTTATTCTAATTGGAGACGCAATTCTAATAACTACCCCAAAAATATAATGCCGATTGAAATAAACACCGCACTCTAATAAACGCCGCATCTTTATGGGAAGTGCACACAATCAACGTCAAAAGTTGGTAGGGGAATCTTCGTTAACCACATTCAGATTGAATTCCGTATGTGATACTAAAACGAAGTCGTTTTGTATCAAAACTAAGTTGTAATACAATTGTTTTGAGATGGATAGCAAAAGAATAGAAATGAGGATTTAGTTTGATTCGAAATAAACGCCGCACTCTAATGAATGCCGCACCTCTTAAAAGCCGCAAAGATAGATGCCCTAAATGATTAACGGCCGGGGCCCTTATTAGAATAAATACGGTACATTTGCTGACAGTAGGTTATGTGAATAACAAAATGATACCTACATGTCAGCACTATAACCTTTAAAATACAGAATTTTCCCGTGATTTTGTATTTTAGTAAATTATTATATCAAAACCTTCTTCAGCAGTGACTGAAATTAATTTTTTAAACATTACAGAATGAATGAAGCTCTATAAGTGTATTACATTTTACTTCGTGACCATATTTTATTCCTATATTTGCCTCAAAAGGATGTGGCAGCGCTCTGTGGTATTCCCCTAAGCAGTGGGCGGTATTCCCGTAAGCGCTGTACGGTATTGCCATAAGCGTTGAGCGGTATTCCCATAAGCGCTGTACTGTTTTCTAAAAGGCTACGCCCGATCCAGATAAAATTAGTGCGATATCAAATTTTCCAAAACCCCGCACTGTAAAAGAGGTCCAGTCATTTTTAGGATTAGCCAATAATATAGGAAATTCATTAAGAATTTAGCCGATTTTTGGTTTAAAGTTGTATTATATGTTGTAGTATATTGCAACCAGTATTTCTACTTCGCAGATTTTCTTGTCCTTGCGCGTGGGCTGCGATTTTGGAGCGCGTTAAGGTTTGACACTATATTGTGTAACTTGCACCTGGGCTGATGCACGTCGTCTGTGTGGGCAACAATGATCAAAGGTGCCGACAGGAAGTGAAACTACTGCTTACACTATGCTGTGATTATATCAACATTATAGTTTTTTGAAAACTTTAATGACACAAATAATAATATCAAACTAAAGGGAACATTTAATTATTAATATATTTTATTTAAGTTAAAGTAAATATTACAAGAACAGGGGAAGTAAACAATTTACTATGTACATCATATTTATATGTTATTTAGTTATTAAGAACGGTTACTTTTTAAAGTGCTGCTGTTTAGCATACAATTACATCTTTCAGAGTACAAAAATATGAGATTTTAGAGATTGTGAACAGCACTAATTGCGAAATAAATATATTACCACTAAATACCTTTTCTACTTTCAATGAAGACTTCGATTTGGCTGAATTTGTTCAGTTCTTCATATTAACGCTTCAATATATTTTTTAAATAAATAGTTGTAATTCATTTAAACAGAAAGTGAAACGAAGCTATTGTATTGAGTAATATTTCTTTTTAGTATGTCTGCACAGAGTCCTAGCACCCTTTCAAACCTAAAAAATAATATTAAATAAATCAAGAGGAATTGAAAAGGCAGATGTAAATAATTATTTACTGAGTAGTAGGTTTTTCTTACCGAGCCCTATCTAATTTCACACATTTTAATGGACCATTGGCAACTACCGTAGCTGCTCTTGGCCTATCCAAAAGAAGGGCTATTTCTCCAAAGTAATCACTAGGGCCTAATCGTCCGACTTCGGTTGGTTCTTCTCCTTCAACTCTATTTTGCATTACAAGTGCAGTGCCTTCGACAATAATATAGAAATCATCCCCAGGCTCTCCCTGCCTAACAATTGTTTCTTTATCTTCGAAGCTAACTGGTTCTAAAGCATCTGCTACAGTAAGTCGTTCCCACTTATCTAGATTTTCGAGAATAGAGACTCTGGATAAAAATTCCTCGTACATTTTCCGTTTACGTATAGTGGAACCCATAAGGATCCGTCTGTAGGAATCTCTATCGATGCCCCACAATTTAACGTCTGTTTTAGCGCGCACAGTGGCCGCTCTAGGTGTTCCGTAAATTAAAGCGAGTTCTCCGAAACTTCCACCTTCACCAATTGTTGAAACTAATTCGTTATTCACATAAATCTGCAATAAATAAATATATGGTTAATTATATCAACAAAAATAAAAATAAATAGAAATATTGGACTGGCCATTGTATGTTGGTGAGATATATAAATATTTTACGTTTCATGCTTAAAATGGCCAATGTAAAAGAATTGTGTTCTGCCGAGAATATTATAATAAATAGAGCGAAAATATATACCGAAAAGTCTTTGCCAAGTCATAGCTCATAATACGCAAGCGACTTTCCCACCGATTCCTTCGCTTTATTATGAATTAGCCCACAATAAATAACTCGCACATCCTTTCCAACGTGGTATCATTTTATAATGTCATAGTGTTCAACGCGGTATTTTAACAAATCCGTCAGTTATTGTTGCTTTGTGGTCTGCATACGCTCTACTATAAACTATTTTGCCCATACTGATTCAATGAACTATTATTATTGACAATAATAAGGGCATGGTACAAGTATACTAGGTATGCTCGTAGGATGGCCAAAAATCGATTTCTGGTGCGCAGCTCCCAGTGACGTCATCAAACGACCTAACGACCAACGCCATTTTAAGTATTATTGTTGGATTTGATCGGAGATTTGATTTTTAGTTCTTAATTGTTTATAGGAATTGAAATTTATGTGACAATTATTGATTTTAAAGACCTTTTGAGGAAGAAAAAGAAAATTTAAATGCAGAGCATTTTATTTATGAAAATTGTAAGGGAGGTTATACGCCGAGTGAGTATCTGACAATCGATGAAAAATTGGAATCGTTCCGTGGCCGGTGTTCATTTAGCAGTATATGCCTAACAAACCGGCCAAATATGGCATAAAAGTACAAGCTTTGGTAGACGACCGCACTTATTACTTAGTCAATATGGAAGTATATGTGGGCAAACAGCCCGAAGGTTCATTTAGCTGTAGTAACAGTCCAAAAGATATCGTTGACCGATTGGTTGAACCAGTATCAGGAACCAAGAGAAACATAACATGTGATAACTGGTATACAAGCGTTGACCTTTTTCGAAACCTACTACAAAAGCACAAACTAACGGCTGTGGGAATCATTCGTAAAAATAAAGCAGATATTCCTCCAGAATTTTTACAATCGCGCAATAAAAAGCGATATTCGAGTACATTTGGGTTTCAAAAAGATTTGACTCTCATTTCTTATTATCCAAAACCTGTAAAAATCACATTACTTTTGTCGTCGTTACATCATGATGATATGGTTCATAACTCGGAAAAGAAACTACCGGAAATTATCGCCTTCTACAACTTCAGCAAGTGTGGAGTTGATGTAGTTGATGAAATGTCTTCAAGCTATAGTGTTGCTCGCAATAGTAGACGTTGGCCTCTAACCATATTCTTTTCATTACTCAATACCGCTTCTATCAATAGCCAGGTAATTTTTAGAGAAAATAATAAGGGTAGAATAATTCCCAGAAGATCTTTTATAAAAGAATTAGGCAAGCAGTTAGTAAAAGAACAGCAATTGCAAAGAATAGGAAATCCAAGATTTACGCGCGAATTGCGCACTTTTAGGCGAAATTTCTGAGCCAAAGTCAAAAAGGCTTACGCCGGATCACCAAAGAAGATGTGCACAATGCCCTAGAGCTCGGGACATGAAGACAAAACACGTGTGTGAAGCCTGCAGTACTTTTATGTCTCGAACATGCATTTCTATACTGCAAAGATTGTAAAAAATCAAGCCATTTCAAGGCACCATAATTTTTTTCGTTTACCCTCTAATTCAATGAAGTTTGTTTGTTTTAAAGATTAGAGTTTTTACCTTCAACTACCAAGTACAACTAATTAGATGCATATGTTTTATTTTTTGAAAACATTTTTTGTTATAAATGCCGCATTTTTTATGTCGAATTTGATGTTAAATTAAACATGTATCTTTGAAAAAAAAATTTTTTTTTAACCGTTTGTGTTTAATGCGATAAAAATGTTTAAAAACTAACGTAAAATAAAGTTGGGGCCTCTTAAAACTCTTAGAAATTAGGCGAACCGATTTTTGAAATTGGGGTTTCCCACACCCCACCTGTCGGAACATGTGATAAAAATCCACCTGTCACATGCCGGGTTAATATAATAAATAATTTCTTTATTGTATGTGAAAATTTTCATTTTTAATGCGGGCTTCAATGTATTACTGCTAGAACGCTGCCACATCGGACCGATAGATATACTGCAACCTGAGTGGCATTTTATAGATGTGTTTCCCTCCTATTAACTAATGTTGATTTTAAAACCCAGTATATAATGCACACAGTAACGTCATCACAACCTGCGGGAGAGCATACCTGGTATATTTGTAGCAAGAGTGAGGGTACATTTCTTCATCATTGACTTATCAGTGTGACTTTTTAAAAGTATAACGCGCGAATTTTCAAAATATTTTGTGCAGAAATTACAATATACAGTGCTTTTTTGAAAGCAAAAACTTAATCAAAGTTTTCCTATCCTTATTTTGTCTCTCTAATGAAAAAAAAAAACTTATATTGTCGTTTTGGTAAATCCAAATAGGTTTCTCTCTCTCTTTTTTTGTAATTCTTGCAAGATGGAGTTATGCTAACGCTTATTGATATCTTCACATAAAATACGAAAGCGTTTCTCGAAACATACCTTGCATAAACGAAAACAATAAAATAGAAAATTTACTTTATTTTTTTTTATGAAGTGAAAGTATTTAATATATACTCTGGCAACGAAACAGCCCGCTTTTGGCAGCAATAATGTTAAATCATACCAACACAACCAAACACAATTTCACATCTAGCAAATGGATAGTAATGTCAAATCTATTCCGCTTAGAATCTATTGAATTAGAGCGTTGCCAGTTGCAACTTGTCGACGCACTTACTTGGCATTTGTCATTTCGACGTGCTATTTAGTATTGATAGTTCTCGTATTTTTTTAAAACCACAACCTATCTATATATCTGTCAAACCATATGATATGCTTTGTAATGTGTGGCAACCATGTCATGAAAAGACGAAATGCCAAAAGTCGGTTGTTTAATTGCGAGAGCTATAATACCAGACACTCCTGATTGAAACGAATCTTCCCCCTAATAATAACCACGGAAAAAACTCTTGTTTTGGCGGCTGATTGAATCAAGAGTCAATCCCAGCTCAACCGGTAATAGTCGATCGAGACAATAAATGAAGACCTTAAGGAACTCGGCTACCACAAATACGTGGTCATTATATTATTGTGAACACCAAATTATCTTTTTATTCGTTTGTATAGTCAATGTGTAAATAAGTTTTTAATGTAAAATAAATTTACACTAAAGAAATTATTTGTATTTTTAATTAAACTAATATAAAACCGGATCCATTCTCATAAATATTTATGTTGTGCGTGGTTCGTTCATTTTGGTGCACTATACAGCTCATACCAATAAAATAGTCACGAAAATACGAGGGATGTCCGGTTACTAAGGTACGTTTACGATCAGGTTGAAACTTGCACGCATTTTAGATGTGCATATGTACTGCATAGGTGGCTATTGTCATTGCCTTAGGTTCAGTACAACGTGTGCAGTGACAGCCGCACAATGTCAGTTACTCCAAGCTTGAAGCGCGAGCGGTCATTCCTTTTTTGTATGCAGATAATGAAACAACTACCGAAATTCATAAAAAAATACTGAAGAATTACTGAGTCGAAAACAAGTTAGTGTTTGGTGTAAACAGTTCAAAAGTGAGCGCACAGCTCTGAACGATGATTCCGAAGGTGTGCGAAGAAAACCATCAACAACGAAAACGGATGAGAATCCAAACCTGGCTCCTTCTGATTTTTATTTGTTTGGGCAGTTGAAAACTCATTTGTCGGGTAAAAAGTTTGAAGACGACGACGAAGTTCAAAAGGAAGTACTGCAGTATTTTGCAAATTTGGATCGCACCTTTTACGGAGAGGGTTTACACAAGCTTGGGCCTTAACATTGGCGGCGATTATGTCGAAAAGTAGCAGGTCCACGTTTTTACTTAGTGTATGTTTGAATTCTATAAATAAAGTAGTCTGTCACAAATGTACCTTAGTAACCGGGCATCCCTCTTATTTACATCGTGTGTCGTTTTTACTGTACGCATTTCGAAAATATGTACTTCGCTAGTCCGTCCTTACATGCCTTTGAAATCCTATAGAATCGATGTTTGTGTTTTTTTTTTGTTTTGTTCACTGCCTTGCCCACACCTACATAATTTATGGGGCACACGTACAAATTTTCATCAAATATAAGGCACAGCGCAAATATTTATGGTAAGACAATAGTAGTAAAGATAGCAAGGACTGTGGGGCAGCACAATAAACACACTGTTGATAATGGGAATCCACGTATTTCCGAAACACGTGTCGTCCCGAATTAATTAATTCTTGTGCGGGAGAAGTAATCCGAACAGTGTGTTTATGGTAAGATAATACGTCAAATGTTCACAATTATATGGCGAGATACTGTATTGTAAGTAAAAATGTTTGAAAAATGAATTTTAACTAACTTCGACTTCTCCTTGGTCAATTACGTAGAAGTTATCACCTTCGGCACCTTGCGTAATAATTGCCTCGCCCGGTAAACAATTTACTGGGAACATGGCGTCAAAAATGTCTGAACGCTCGTTTTCGTCGAGATGGGAAAATAAAACATTTTTCGCAATGGCTTTAGATAGAGCTGCCATTGTCTTGTAGTCCTTTGGTACCACTTTCTTAACGTAGCTGGTAGCATCCTCTTCTGTTACTGGTTCAGCAGATATACCACCGCGACGTTTTACTTGCTGCTGTGTATGTGCTGGAAATGGTGAGAGATCTTCAGTGTCTTCGGGAGATGCAGCTTGTTGCTTAGCGTCAAGCGCTTGTTCCTGCAAAAGGAAAAAAGCTTATCGTCAAATATATTGATTAAAAAATATATAAACATAGTTAATTATAAATCAATCGAGCGAAAAAACGTGGCAAATGACAGAGGAAATGGAGAAAATTTATCACTTCTGCACAAATGGTAGAAGAGGTTGCGCATAAGTAGGTAAGTAGGCAATTGTAAGATCTCATACCACAATCTTAAGGAAATTATCATCAACGAACAAGCAACACGACGTAGTATATACGTAGACAATATCAACACGAAGAAAATAATAAAATTCAGGAAAAACAATCCCGCCGAAAGGCTCATTTGACAGTAATTCACGTGCGACGTCATTCATAAACATTCATAGCCATTAATAAAATAATGTTATTAGCAACGTATTATTGCATTGAAGTAAGGTAGTAAGATAATTATATTTTTATAGCAGCTATGTATATTTTTGGAAACGCAATATTTTGACGTAAATAATAAATTAGTCAGGTCCTCTTTTTTATTATACAGGGTGCCTTATAAAGAAAACACGAGTCCGTACCGCCTTTTTTATAGGCCGATATTAATAATTGAAACGGAAAATTAAATGGGTGTACGCTATAAAATGAGATGATAAAATTATTTATAGCCCTTAAGCGTTTTAGGGTTTTAGGGGCATTTTTTTAAATTTAGATTATACTGTTTTTTTATGATGCTGATGAAGAATTTTTTTCTGAAAACAGCAATGTATCACAAGTACACCTTTACATAAAAAAATTCAAAAATGGTAACAACAAAATTGTTTAGTCGTGTGTAAAAATACTACTAGCATTGGAAACAAATGACGAGCATCAATATATCATTAAATTGTTCACTGATGGTTGAAATTTTGGACGATCTCTGTTTGGATAGCGCTGCGAATAAAGTTTTGCAGCAATGCATTTCGATTCCTGCTTGGTGCTCATTTATTTCCATACTCACTAAATAATTATTTTGTTCCTTTTTTTTGAATTTTTTCTTATGTAAAGGTATATTTGTAATACATTGTTGTTTTAAAAAAAAATTCTCCATGGACATCATAAAATCGGCCTATAAATAAAGGCGCTACGGACTAGCAGCGTGTTTCAATGGTAATTTCTACTGAGGACGAGTACTTGGTTGCCGAAATACGTATCTAGATTTATTTATTCATATACTGGTAACGCATTTTGATATTTAGTCTTACTATTTCAAGCCACTATGCCCTAACCAATTAAAAATATAGGTGAAACTTTTGATAACATACTCCATTAGTTAATTGTTAATTTACGTCGTAACAGAAAGTTATGGAATTATCAATAACAACTAGCTTTTTACCCAAGGTATACAATCGAAACTTCAAAGATAAACGAACGAAATACTTAGGAATCAATACCATTTTTCTTTGAAATATGTAAATTTAATTGAAGGGGGCTACTTTTGGAGAACGAATGATCTTCACTTCTTCAACCCCCTTGGCCGCAGGGGTGCCTACTTCAAAATTTTTAAATCACACCTGGGGTTGAATAACACCGTGCATTTTTTGTAATCGATCGTACCGTTTTCCTGAAATTACCCTTTAAAGATAATTAAAACTAATTTTAACAAAACTAAAGCTATACCATATTCACCGAACAGATGTAGTACAAGAAATGCATGATACGAAAACTAAGGTTTCTATTGGTTGGTAAGAACTACCGAAAAGTCCATTGTAAACGATGTAAATTAAAAAATTGTATTAAAAGGTACCCTTTAAAATTCAAGAAACGATTATTCGAATGATTGCTATAAGACTGTTAAAATAAATAATGGTGAAAAGATTAAATTTCTGTTATATATATACTAATAAAATAGGACAGAAAGTTATAAATTAAATTCATTTATTTAAAATGTATAATGTGTTGAAGAAAGATTCAACACCAAAGAAGGCTTTAAAAATAACACCAAACAATACCACTCTATTTTTATATCCCAATAATTGTAACGAAATTGAAAGTCTAATCCAAGCCTTAGCGCCTAAAATGTCAGCCGGACTAGATGATATACCAACAAAAATATTGCAGCTATCCTCAAAATACATTTGTTCTCTGTTGGTGAGTATAATTAATTCCATGTTTGTTACTGGTATTTTCCCTGACACATAAAGGTAGCAAAGGTTTGTCCGGTCTATAAAAAAGGTGATACGAAGAATATCAAAAATTATCGCCCAATTTCCATATTACACTGTTTTCCTAAAGTTGTTGAAAAAGTTCTGTACAACCGTCTTTTAATTTTTTACAAAAAAAAAATAGTTAAGGATCAATATGGGTTTTTACCAGATAAATCATGGGAGGATGCGATTTATGACTTTCTAACGAGCATCTTGGATAGCCTACATAAAGGTTTCTGTGTGAGTGGCGTATTTTTTGACCTAAATATTCCTCACAAAACTGGAATTATACGGCGTGCGGGGGATGACATTAGATATTTCTCGGTCATACTTATCTAATCGTAAACAAGTCACTCAAGTGCCTGCCGTAGTTAATAATATACAAACAAGAATATGTAGCGAAGCAATCAACATCACGCAGGGCGTACCTCAAGGGTCAATTCTTGGCCCTTTGCTGTTTTTAACATTTGTGAATGACGTGCGTCTTGCATCGGGCACATGTAGTTTGTATCAGTATGCTGATGATCGTCGTGTGTTGTTTTGCGCGATATGGTAACGTGGTGTGCAGAAAATTCATTACACCTAAATTTGGATAAAACTGCTTTCGTGGTTTATCAGACGCATGATTATGGTAAGTCCTTGCTTGTTAGATCTCCCAGTGGGTCACTGCCGCAATCTTTGGATGTTTTTGTGAATTATAGTTGATCATTGTTTAAATTGGGCGCGGCATATCTCTATTAACTTACTGGACAGCGTTTGTACGCTGTCCAGTAAATTAAGCAGTGCCTTCTATGCGATCTATCATCTAAGAGGTAAGATAGGTTTGTCTGCGTTGCGCGCTTTTTACTTTGCGCATATACATTCACGAATAAAGTATGGTTTGCTGGCCGAGGGCCGCAGCACTTCCGCAAACGTAGTATTTTAACCGCAGAAGAAAATTATACTCTGCATGTTATTTCTATCATCTAAAACATCATGTAGGGAATATTTTAGGAACTTGAATATCATAACGCTGCCTTCGTTGTACTTTTACGTACTTATCAAATTCTATTAGAAAAGCTCGAATAAATTTCAAACCAACGCTGCCGCCTCCGTGTCAACTGTGAGAAAAGGGGGGCTACTGATTTGTCTATACCATTCCACCGTATCAGCTTCTCTGGGCGCGGTCCATATTATACAGCTCTAAAAGCTTACAATGCCTTGCCAAACAACCTAAAGCAAGCACGGGCGAACAAAAAGTTCTTTGCAAATCTGAAGCATTTCCTGGTTGGTAAAAGTTTCTACACGGATAATGAATTTTTGAGAGCTTGAGTTTTTTTCTTTTGTCCTTTTGATAATTGTCACATTAACATTGTAGATATGTGTCTCTCTTTTGTGTTGTGTTATACATAAAAAAAGTTCTCGAGATAATTATGTATTTGAGTGTACAGTGCCCGATTAGTGATTATTAGCGATTTACCTCAGCTATTAAAAATGGCAGAATCACCGCCAAGGAAGCGTAAAAGCAGAAATTTTTTGTTGGATGACAAGAAATATCTACAATTCGATTCAGACTCTTCTACCAGTGATTTAGATAGTGAGGCGCTACGAATACGATATAGAAGTGAATTCTATTTTAACTTGATATTCTAAACAGTGTCATTATACTTTGTAATTATAATAAACGTACTATTGTAACGAACTATTGTAATTTCCCTTTAAACCAACCTAAGCCAACATTTATCGTGTGATAAACACCCCTTTTTAGTTGAAATTTTATTAGTCAACTTATCAACTAAAATCTACGGTTCCAAACAATCTCAAACAAACACTATTTATAGCAACGGTTGAATCTTAATCGCATTCAAATTAGGAGAAACACGCTGTACGTAATAGCGACCTTCGTAATTGATATGAATTACAAATTAGTCAAATAAATCAGGAATGCTAATTAAGAGAAAGATCTACACGATAGTATGTTGAAGGTTAGGGGTGCTGTGGTGGTATTTATTATTAAATGAAATTTAATTGTTTAATTCTGTTAGGAAAAGGTGTTGATTATATCCTAACTTATTCCAGTGTTTGGGGTTCTGTGGTTTTTTGTTGTTTTTCTGTGTTTAACCATCAAAGTTACTCAGTGAGTGTAAAGAGTATGGAATACCGTAATATTTCTTTTAACAATTATTTCACAAAAATGCTGAAGTATGTTAATTTTGTTTTTGTTTCAGTGAATTCTGTACTATTTTGAATAACATACCTCATAGAAGACAAGACCAATAACAGGTTAAACATGGTACTTTAGGCAGTGTAGGAACAACTATGAAAATATGTTTTCCCCATTAATTTATACTATCAGCACATATTCATGACAGTTTACGGGAGAGTTCTATGGACAGTCCTTTTTGTTATGCTTTCATGTTATTAGTGCACTGGTTGAAATCGGTAGTTACTAAGGACAAGAGGTTTACATCGCATTGCAAACGGTATTAGTGCGGTATTAGTCTGTTAGGAAAGAGCAGTCGAGTAACTAACTAATCTTGATTTACAAATCCGGTAGTGGCGACAGTCATGCTTTAAGGGACATTTCTTACAATCGTCATTAGTACCTACGGTAGATGTTGGTCGATGTGCTCAGAGATTTGCAGAAGAACGTCGACAGCATGAAAAAAGGAATGAAATAATTAGAAAGGTCAGCGAAACAACAACAATTCATTCAGACAAAAGAAAGGGAAAACAAAAATAAATGAGAAAAAGGATGTTACAATGAGGCCTTACTCGACAAGATTAAATGTAGGTGTAGATAAGAATTGGGGCACAATAAAATTGGCAATCATGTGCGAGGAAACCTATTGGAAATGAAAACATGATCCTGTTAAATATATGTATGATTCCCATACATATGTTTAACAGGAATTTCGTGGTGTAAATCACGGATCGGAAAGGCTGGAAGAAAGCAGCATACAGGGACAAGCTCGGGCAGCTGGCTTGGTCTACAGGCGGGACAATTCATGCCAATAGGAAAATACATGATTGTGGTACAGGCGAGGTGTACGCCATATCGCATTGCGCAATAGAAAACAATAAGAGGGCTTATAGTAATAGCGGATCTATATTGAAACGATATTGGATAGTGAGGCGACACTTAGGGCACTATGGAACCCTAAAACGACATCAAGACTGGCTTGGGGGCTTGGGAATGCATACGGAAACTGAATGTGCTCGCGGAACGCAATAAAGTTACTTTGTTGTGGGTGTCTGGGCATTCGGGAATAGTAGGCAATGAAAAGGCCGATGAGCTAGTTAGTCATGCGTGGGCCCAAAACCTGCCCTGGGACTGTTACAGTACGAGGGAAGATACGAAAGTGGGCCCAAGAACAACAAAAGGTTGACGAACTACTAAATCTTAGCAGGAATCACCTTCGTACAGTAACACTGGTTAACAAGAGTTTTGTCCCAAGCACAAAAATGCCTGATTCCCATATACTTTTGCATGCTGAAATCAATCATGTGTTCAGAATTTCTCCATCACCCTCAGCTTTCATGTTCCAGGATATTCGCTTATCCACCTAAAATATGCATGCATAGATATGTAGTATAAGAGAACATGTCTTGA
>JARFOC010000665.1:440736-467295 GCA_031763485.1 Osmoderma eremita | reverse complement strand
ATACATTTCTCTGCAAGAAAAGCACTGCTGATGTTCATCATGAGATGGATTCAGACACATACGAGGATTGGTTTATTAAGAAATTGCTCCAAATATGCCGCAGAAGTCGGGGATTGCTATTGATAATGCTTCCTATCACTGCAGAAAACTAGAAAAAATTCCAACGGCACCATGAGGAAAAAACAATATCATTGATTGGCCCCGTGAGAAACCATTGACGATATGCTAAAAAGGGACTTGATGTTTTGCGTGTCACAAATTAAACCGCAACATGATAAAAAAAAATATGTATTTTTTGTTTTTTTTCTCAAAATATGCATTTTAACTGTCAGAAACCCAAATAATGGAATCGGAAGTAATAATATACAGCTGATTCGACGATTTGGCAACCGTGTATCGAATTTTCATAAGCTCTGTACTGCATTCGGGGGTTGAGACGATCTATAGTAGAAATACTGAACACAGCAAGGAGAACTGAAAGAATACCACATGACTCAACCATAGCTACAACATACATAAAAAAAAAGATTCACGGACATGTGAAAACTACAGAGGCATAATAGAAAATAAAACTAGAAGTGATAGAATAGATACACAGAGTGGATTCTGGCGCACACAGTGTACAAGGTAACAACTTCACACAGAAATTAATTATACAGAAAGCCCTTTTGAAAAACGAAAAAAACGTATTTATTGACATGAAAAAAGCCTTTGATATGGTGAGCAGAACAGGAATATGGCTAAGTCTAAAAAGCAAAAGGGTAAGGAAATCTTGATGGTAACATGCAGTCTATATATCAACACCAAAAACCAAATACGTACAAGAGATTCAGCGTTACACATCTTGTTATTTATAAATGGCATGCACGAGGTTATAAAAGAATTTTGAAAGAAGACTATGAAGTGTATGGCAGGATACAATAATTTGCAACCAGTAGCTGTAGAAGCATATGCATTTGCAGATGGTATAGTATTACTAGCAAAGTCAAAGAAAGTCTTCTAAAAAAAATATAGATTACAATAATATAACTTAAAAATAAATGTAAAGGAAACAAAAGTGATGGCAATTGCGAATACCTCTCACAATACCGATATCAAGGTAAAAGGTCACAAAATTGAACAAGTAGAACTATACAAATATCTGAGGACAACGGGAAATAATAGGGGAACACGAGCAACCAGGATTGGGGCCAGAAAAAGCTCGGCGATCAAACTATATTACACACTCAATAAAAAGTTATTAAATAGAAAAGAAATAACAATAAAAATAAAAATGATTGTGTGCCGAGTCATATACTTGCCAGTGTTAACCTATGGAGAGAACTGGATATTGAACGACAAACAAGAAAAAAATATTACAAGCTGCCGAAATGAAGTTGTCGAGAAAAGTGATGCATAGGAGAGAAAAGAAACGACGATATCAGACAGGAACGAAGCATAAAATCTCTCAAAACACGAATAGAAGAGGAAAAATTGAAATGCAGCCAATGCAGTTGATCTAGTTTCAAATAAATGTATGTTACGAATGGCAGCAGTACTTACATTACTTTGCTTAACGAAGTGTTCACTTCGATTTCACTAAAATTAAGCTTGGGTGTCAAACCGAAATTTTTGTTTCGATCAAGTATCGCATGATAATTCTATCATTTTTCCTTTTCAATAGTTGAGTTGATCTAAGTTCAAGATTTTCGAAATGATGTCAATAGTACATTAGCAAATCATCCAAACGTTCAGTGGTTCTTGGTTACGTCAATAATAACCCCAGCGCAGAAATTGTTCAAAACTTGAAACAGGTTACAGCTTTCTTTTTAAGTTTATATGTATATTCTTTTATATGGTATGATATAAAAATTGTATTTCTGTGAAACTTTCCGCGCCTACGTTTTCACTAGCCCGACGCTCCCTAGAGAGGCGCACCTCTCAATTTGGAAAACGCTACTCTAAAGGGTTCCCATAATTAGATATCTCGTTTAGTTGGCTTTTAGATATGCCACAAAACGGTAGCGGTCCGAGGGATTGGTTGCTAGCACCCTGTCAAGTAAGTGAATTAGTCAGTTCAATTCTTTCAAGTTACAGAGACTCCGTTTGTCTTACATTAATCTGCATAACGTTGAAAAACACTGGCAGACTAATTCTGTTTTAAGAGTACCGGCGCTAACCAAACTATAAAAATCGCTTTAAACCCTATTTCTGCATTCATATAACTAATGCTGTAAGTATGCTTCCAAAAAAAAATCAGACTGAAGAAAGTTACGTTAATTAATTAAAATATCTGATTGCTGGAGCTTGATAAAATATAAATGTTCCATAAGGGATTTAAAATGAAGACAACAATACAAAAATATTTACTAACTTAAATTTGTTAAGAATTTCAATACTATAATAAGTAATAACTACTGTGTTTAGGAGTCATGAACATTTTTATTGTACGAGGGATGTCTGGTTACTAAGGTACGTTTGCGCGACACACTCCCTACGTCTCTCTGATCAGGTTGAAACTTGCACACATTTCAGATGTGCATAGTGCATATGTACTGCATAGGTGGCTATTATCATTGTCTTAGGTTCAGTACAAGGTTCAGAAAATAATGAAACACCAAAATTCATTTAAAAAAATACTGACGACTTGTGAGTCGAAAACAAGTTAGTGTTTCATGTAAACAGTTCAAAAGTGGACGCACAGCTCTGAACGATGATCCCGTGGGTGTGCGAAAAAAAAACATCAACAACGAAAACGGATGAGTCTAGACCTGGCTCCTTCTGATTTTCATTTGTTTGGGCCGTTGACAGCTCATTTATCGGGTAAAAGGTTTGAAGACGACGACGAAGTTCAAGAGGAAGTACGGCAGTATTTTACAAATTTGGATCGCACTTTTTACGAAGAGGGTTTTCATAAGCTTGTGCCTCGCTGAGATAGGTGCCTTAACATTGGCGGCGATTATGCTGAAAAGTAGCTAACAGTTCACCCTTTTACTTAGTGTATGCTTGATTTCTATAAATAAAGTAGTCTGTCTGTAATTCACAAATGTACCCTAGTAACCGAACATCCCTCGTATTTTAACAATAGAGCAATTCAGTAAGTTGCCGATACATACATATGGACATGTAATCAAAATACCTACATATGATAATGAATAATCTACGAATTACTCATATTTGTAAATCGGCACGTGAGAATACGTCAGTGTATCGAAAATTGATGAATTCTTTTGTTATACAAATCAACACCAAACCAACAAAGGGTACTATAGGAAGCCTTTGTTGACAGACACCCAACAATTTTCCATTACTTTTCAAATAAATATCAGCCGACTGTTTACGTTACATAATTTTAGCTGCGAGCTAGATAGATCTGAGGTGTACTACATTAACCCCTATATTATTTTAGTAAATACTTATTCCTAGGCAAAATATGAATTTAGTTTGATTTACGTAAGATAAACATACACACAGTACACTAACATGTGTGCGTATTTTAATGGTTTAAAGTGACATCTAGTTATAAATCACAATTTATGTGCGTTTAATACCTTAATCTTCGCTTATCTCTTTGGAAACATAAGTCAGAACATTCGAAAAATTTTTTAATCTCGTTCCAGAAAATATAATATGCCCTTGATCACTACTATTCCATTGACACGACAAATTTTAATCCCACTGCAGAAACAATTATATATAGGTACATATATATATGAATACACAAACCTAGGTTCGCCTAACGTAACCGCACACTCACGCAGTCACTTTAAAAATAATCAGGCACAGCAATAATCGCGACTGCCGGATAATAAGATATGTCGTTAATTTTTCGAACGCCACTATCTGCCTAATAAAAATTTACAACGTACGTAATGAATCTCTCATGCATGCAAATGATAACAAATCTCGTGCAATAAAAATACCTGAGGCATCGTCATGCGACTCGGCGAAGCGATTACTATGTAATGCAAGTAGAATGGGAGAAGTTTCAGAACGGAAGAAGAATCCTGAGGATAGAGGCAGCGGTAAATGCGCTGCTACTCATACACACGATTTGTTTATACTGGGCACACGGGACGCGGTCCGATACCTACAGTCGTAACGAATCAACTGAGCGGGCGACTTTGCACCACTGTCGCCTATTCCTTTCGGAGGAGTGCCACTTCGACGTTCCCGGCGACATGCGAAGAAAAGAAATCAAAACAAGTAACCAGTATTTTCCTTATTTCTAAGATATCTACATATCTACAAGCTTCGAATGTAAACCGAACAAACGCCACTAGCGAAAAATTGAAAACAAGAAAATCAAAAAAAAATTCTTCTCATATTCGGATCTCACTCATTGTAGGAAGGTGAATATAGTGGACTTGATGAAATTATGGGGGATGGAGTGGAGTGATACGCATAGGTTGGGCATTTCAGGAGTTAAATGTGCCATGTCTTCTGTTCTTGTTGTTGGATCATAAGATAATTAAAATTTTTCAAAATCAAAGTTCTTGCGAATTTTGCAATAAAATAAGAGCATAAATAAGTGTTTTATATTCCTATATCTTACCCAGCGGTTCACGTAACAATACATACTTGTTCAAGCTGGTTAGTCGCGGGAAAATTTTTATAGTTGTCTTTAGTTTAGTCGCGGGTTGGACAAATAAGCCTAAGTAGTTTACCCATCTCTAAGATTTTTTCTATATCATTTAGGATCTTTGTTAGTTGGTCTGCTCACCAAAAAAAATTCCATTGTGGTTTTCTCTTATTACTAGAGTTTGGAATGCAGTTTTGTGTATTTTTTTTAATTCGTACAATTTTTCTGCTGATCCAAACGGTTCTTCTTCTAATTTGTCAACATACATTTGCACAGAAATCTTGTTGACACATTTGCCAGGCTATCTATATCATAAATTTTGATTTTCTTTGTGTTCTCTTCGTTATTGGTGTTCGTAAAGTTCTGACTGTATTTTATTGACTTATCTATCCATCTGATGCCGATGTCTACTACATTCTCTTCGTATCGTCCTATTATTGCACTGTCGGTGATTGTGGCAACCTAGGCGTTTAAATATCCTAATATTATCATTGCTTGTTTATTTTTTACTTTATTCAGTGCAAAGAATAGGGAAAAAGCGAATACTATTATAAACTTGTAAATGGACTCCAGTAGAAAGGATAAAAAGAAGAAGGTCCAGAAAATGCATGAAAGCAAAATATAAAAACAGAAATGGAGAGAAGATATTTGCAAACAAAGCATCAAATAAACAAGACCACATAGCCAAAGTTTTGTATCACGCTTTCAGTGGCCTAAAGAACCATTTGAAACAAGGATATACTTGGGAACGATGGAATGCATATGCAGATACTAGGTACTGTTCTGAAAAGTACGATAACTGCAGCAGTTTTGCGACATTTCCCAAGTCTAAAAGAATTTTTCCCAAATAGAGCGATAGGCTCGCTAGTAAGATTACCTGACTCGACACCACTGGATTTTTTTTTATTTGGGTATCCAAAAAATAGAATTTATCGAAATCTGTTGCATACTATCGATGAACTAAATGAAGCAATAACTAATGTTATACAAAGCACAAGAGAAATAATGCGAATAAACGTCTTTGGCAACATGAGGCGAAGAGTTGACCCATTGATGATGGTGGTAATAATTTTCAGCACCACTTTTAATCAAAGAAAAATTCATATTTTGTTCAATTTATGAAAAAAATCATTCCAAACGAAACTGTAAAAGTTAATTGTAATACTAAGACAGAAAATACCCTTACCACCTTAATGGGTGAAAAAGCTAGATACGTATTTCGGCAGCTAAGTTGCTATCCGGAGTTCCTCAATAGCACGGATAGTCAGTAATTAAATTATAATCCGTAAATCTTTCGAGTGACGTAAAAGTGTATATATTTTAAATTCATAAAATTAGGTGTATATATTAGTAGTTGTACATATCTATTTATACAGTTATATATATTTTTCCATCTACAGATTCCACAGTTATTTAATGATCTTTTTTTTAATTTTGTTATAATTTTGTGTTTAATGCTTTATTTTTACTCAAGATGCAACATTTTTTTAGGTGGCCAGCATAGCTACTAAGAAAAAGCAAAGAAAAACGGAAGATGAACACCGTGAATTCAAAGTGGAGTGGACAGAAAACTTTGCGTTTATCTAAAACTTAAATGGTCTTCCGACGTGTCTTATTTGTCAAGAGAAAATTGCACATACCAAAAAATCTAATTTAGAAAGACACTTTACGACTAAACACGAGTCATTTAGTACCAAATACCCAGTTGGTGTTGCAAGGAAGAAAGCTGGCCAGCAACTCCAGCAGAGCCAAGATAGGTCAGCTTTTGTTTTTAATCACTGGGTGCAATCTTCTAACAATGTAAATGTGGCAGGTTTTGTAGTTAGTCAGGAAATTGCGCAAAGAGGAAAGCCATACACGGACGGACACTATATAAAGAGTTGTTTTATAAGTGCATCCGAAGAGCTTTTTTCGAGAATAAAGCAGACATTTTTTTAAAAAATTCGAGAGATACCTTTGTCTGCTAAAACAGTGAAAGATAGAACAGTAAAAATGTCTGCAAACATAACAAACCAACAAATTGGGCCTAAAGAGGAACTTTTGGGATTATTGCCAATCAAAGGACAAACGCGTGGAGTAGATATAGCAAATACTGTAATTGAATGCTTCGAAAAACATCAAATTCTATTAGAAAAAATTGTCTCGATTTCAACAGACGGAGCGAAAAGTATGACAGGTGCAAGAAATGGGTTTGTCGCTATTTTAAAAGAAAAAATTAATCACGAGATACTTACTTACGATTGCATTATTCATCAGGAAGCACTATGTGCGCAGGCATTTCCTGAAGAAATTTGCAAAGTAATGGAATTGGTAATTAAAATTATAAACTCCATTGTAGCTAAAACCTCTTTACCATCGCCAATCTAAGGAATTTCTAATTGAGGTAGAGAGTGAGTATGCAGATCTTCTGCAGCATAACAAGGTTCGTTGGTTATCGAGAGGAAAAAGTTTTAAAACGTTTCGCTTCACTGTTTACTGAAATAAAAGCATTTCTTCTTGAGAAGAGTGTTCACTATGCAGAGCTAACGAACGATCTGTGGATACAGAAATTTTATTTCATGATGGATGTTACTTCTCATTTAAAACTACTTAATCGTAAGTTACAAGGAAAAGGAAACACATTTGTTTCGATGTTAGAAGAAGTAATTTCATTCGAAAACAAATAGTCGCTTTTTGCCGAAGATTTTGGGAAGAGAAACTCTAAGGCATTTTCCATGCCTATTGAAATATTGTCAAGAAAATAAGTCTAATATTGACATTTGCTATTTCAGAACAACACTGTTAAATATGAAAGCTTTTCTCAGCAGGTTCAAAGACTGTAGAAACAGTAAAGCGACGTTAGCCTTTGTTAAAAAAAACCTCTGAATGCCACGGTAACAGAAATAAAATGTTCGCCCTTTAATATTGATATTGGCAGCTTTGAAATGCAGTTGCTGGATTTAAAAAATAAAGAAATGTGGAGCTCAAAATTCGAGCGTCTTTGTGCCGATTTAGAGCTAATGGAGAAAAATAAATATGAATTAAGTTTATAGCACAAGTGGTCTGCCTTGAAAGATCTGGAGAGGGAAGATATGTTGATTTTTAACACCTGGAATAGTATTCCTGACTCATATGATCAACTGAAGAAACTAGCTTTAGCGTTTGCTGTTCTTTCCTTATTTGGGTCTACATATTTATGCGAACAATCATTTTTAAGCATGAACTTTATCAAGAGTAAATTAAGAAATCGGCTTATCGACGAGAACTTGGAATCGTGCCTAAAATTAAAAACAACAACATACAAACCTGACTTACCCTTACTTTCCGAGGAAATGCAAAGCCATTGTTCACATTAGTGGAGTATTTGTAGTTTCTCTTAAAGATACGTTTTATATTATTTAATTTGTTATATTTTTAAATAAATATTATCTTTATATAAGTATGATACCAAGTTTTACTTAATGTACCGTTAGTTAAACTAAAACATATTTAGCAAAGGCAAACTCGAGAGTATATTTAATCCGAATTATTTCCATAAAAATGTCTACTAAAGCAACGTTTAAGTTAAAAAAAAATGGCTCTTTGAATAAACTTCAATTTTGTATTGTTTATATTTGGCTCTTTTGGATGACGACCACTGCCTTAAAGCATAGCACACTTTCTTTCGGCAATATTCTTATTGATTGGCAACGATATTGACTACCTTATTTTCCAATATCTACAACCTTAATTCAAGAAAGTGGCCTTATTTTCTTTTTGAATAACTTCTGATATCTTGAAGTATTAATTTCTGATGTAAATTAGTTAATATTAATTAATCAATTTCTGACGATTTCCAAAACCCCTGTCTGAGTGGTGTTGTGCATATTATAAGAATGTGTATTACAATAATAAAGTGCATTTAATTTCTTGTGGTAAGATTTAACGTAAAATATTGTTATGTTATAGAATAGGGTTATCTACCTTTACTGATTGAGCAATTTTAAATGAATTAATTCTAACAGGCCTGACTTCACATATGAAATACGTTACTAAATTTTGAATTACAACACGAATCTGCATAAATGTGCATATTAACAAGAGTCTTGGCAGATTTCATAGTAATAGAAGATTGTAAGTTAAGACAAGTTATATAAAAATATAGATGAACCAGGGTCATTGCAACATAGGTGGTGGGTACTGTACATTTAAAACATGTAGGATTATGCATTACTGTTAGTATTTGGCGATGGGCAAGAATCAGTCCTATTTATAAAAAAAAAATGCAAGAGACAGACCAATTTCAATTTTTTGGAATTTGGCAAAGGTTTAGGAAAATATATTTTCCTGTATATTAATGTATATTAATTACATTAATTCTTCTTACATGGTTAACGATGAAGGTTTAGAAAGAGTGGATAAAATTAAGGACCTTGGTATCCATTTTGACCGTCGTATAAACTTTTCCTATCACATAAACATCAGGTTTTGTTATGAGGTCTTGTAAGTATTTTCAAAAGTTTTCTTTTCTGAAATTACTTTGCGCAACCTTTGTGATTGGTAAGCTTGAATATGCATTGCAAATTTGGTCTCCGCATTCTATCTACTTCTCAACTATCAGTTGAAAAATTACAACTAAAATTTTCCTAGTTCCTCTCATTCAACGGAACTAAGGGGTTGACTACGGTAGGTTGCTGCAGTTCCATAAACTTTTCCTCATTAAGTCATCGGGGCGAACTACCTGATGCTATTGATTACGTTTATCTCCTCTCATGCATAAATTTTGCGCATTACCTTTCTACAAAACGAATTTATTACGTGGATCTCCACTGGTGACAATGTGCCGGGCTGCTAACCTTCATTACAGTGACATTTTCAATGTGTTTGATAGATTAACTTAATGCATTCTTTATTGTATTATGAATATTGTACTTTCTGTACAATATGTATATGTATTGTTATATCGTATTTTGGCCTACTATTGGATGACTGGGTTGGACAATAAATATTATTTATAGATATATTTAATGACCAATATCGTCAAGAAATATATTAAATAAAAGGGAACCCCCAGGTGAGATCCCCGGGGCATTCCCGATGTAAAATTTTTAATAAATGATATGCAGCGGTTTATAGCAACATACTGGAACCTATCCGAGATATACGAACCGATAAGTTTCAGCAATTAGCCATGCACACCAAATTTATGTACACTACCGTCCATATTAGTTCGGACAACCAGAAAAATTTGAAAACTGTTCAAAAAAGTAATATAATTGGGTTTAAATATAAATAACATACTTATATTCGGTGCTTTATGAAGTTTATAACCCATTGTAGACAAATACTTCAAAGAATATCCATTAGAGCATCTTTAAATAATTATTATATTTTATGATCCATTGTGATAATTTCCAGAATAAAGGGTACCACCATAAAAAGGATATTTTGGGTAGTATTGCAAGCGATAATCTTAGGAAACTTACCTGCCCCCACCACAAAGAGTTTTGTGTATCGATAAATGCTTTAGCTTCTAAATAAACTTTTCTTGTGAATGCATCAGTGACAACAGCGTATTTTTTCGTGTGAAATGCAATAAAAGTTATTAAAATACTAAGAGAGGAAAAACAACAAGTTTAGAAAAATTTTCCGCAATTACTATTTTTCATCAAGAAGGTTATTCAGTGCGTCAAATTTCCGAAAAACACATGTTAATAAATCGACCGATAATATTCGGGGATATCAACGCACGGGCAATTTAAGAGATCCGGCACGTTCAGGTTGTAAGCGAATAACATCTCACCCCGACGATCGGCGTATAAAATTGTTGAGCAAACGAAATAGGAGCCTAACAGCACCAGAAATCGCCGCAGGAATGAATCGCGACCGAACAAGAGAAATATTTGGTACTACGGTGAGAAGAAGATTAAAAGCTCCAAATCTTCACAGCCGCATTGCCGAAAAAAAGCCCTTACTTCGACGGGGAAAAAGGCGAAAACAATAACAGTGGGCAGCAACGCATAGAGATCGGACACTGGCTAACTAGAAAAGGGTCTTATGGACTGATGTCAAAATTTGAGGTGTTTGGGCAATCAAGGCGTGTTTTTGTAAAAAGAGCGAAAGGCCAAAGAATGTTAGGGGAATGTATAGTGCCAACTGTCAAACAAAGAAGAAGTTCTGTGCTTGTCGGGGTTATCTTTCCTACGCCGGTACAAGAGACTTGAAGCAAATCGAAGGTATTTTACGAAAAGAGGGTTATTTAGA
This sequence comes from Osmoderma eremita, assembly GCA_031763485.1. Lineage (NCBI taxonomy): Eukaryota > Metazoa > Arthropoda > Insecta > Coleoptera > Scarabaeidae > Osmoderma > Osmoderma eremita. The sequence continues at coordinate 456,512 of JARFOC010000665.1, read as the reverse complement.
AATATTGCAAGGAAATGCAATACCATCGGGGCTACGTTTAATCGGCGAAAATTTTGTATTCATGCAGAACAACGACCCCAAACACTCAGCAGTGACATGTAAGAATGTCATAAATGGCGAACAAGACAATAATACCTTACTAATAATGACATGGCCACCGCAAAGCCCCGACCTAAACCCCATCTAGCTGTTATTTTATGGATGGGACAAGAGGGTCCGAAAAGTGTGTCCTACCTCAACAACTCACTTGTGGAGCATATTACAAGAGGAATGGAATAATATGCCGAATCGAGACCTTAAAAAACTCGTGGATGCCTCGTATTGCGCAAGCGGTTCTTCGCTCAAAAGGAGGTGGTGTACTTTAATTAGTGACGAAGGATGGTGAACTTTGTCGATGGCCTTGCAGTGTATACTGCAGAAAAAGATAGCCATCATCCAGCATCCTCCTGAATAAACGGTATTAGATTCGTTAAAGTTGATTTTTTGAAAAGAAACCATGCTGATGCCCTAGTAAGAAATTTTTACGTAAGAAAAAAGTTCTTGGGACATTACAGATTCAAATACTTTCGCAAACTTATCCAAAAGTGAAATAGGTATAACCTGAGCATTCTTCTACATTCCTGGGTAACACCTATACCGCAGAGCCTTATAAGAAGTTGGATACAGGAGTTCTGTCAAATTTGCAGAGCATTTGTTCAGAAATATTGCAGGTATACCATCAGGACCATGCCCTTTACGAGAAACAACAGAATTAAGTGTGTCAACTATCTGACTGCGAGTAACATATCAGGTAACGAAATAATTGCGTGCGGTTTTTGATGGTAAAATATAAATATTTATTAAGACACAGTAATACACTATTATTCATCGAAGTAATTACCACCACATTCTATGACCCTTTTGTAATGTGACACCAATTTTTGTATGCCGGTATTGTAGGTATTTGGTTTTGAATCAAAAGATCGACGGACTGCATTTATTACATCAATTCGAGTTTTGAATTGTCTACGCTTCATAGAGTTGTCAAGAGACAAAAAAGGTGGTAATTCCTTGGCGAAATGTCAGGAGAATATGGAGAGTGTGGTATAGTTCCCCAGTTGAGAAACCGGATCACCCTTGCGGTATGGGAGCTGGCCTTACCCTCTAAGAATAACACTTTCTTTCCATTGATCAAAGAAGGCTGTTTTTGCTTGTACTAGCCGAAGCTGTTCACAATACAAGTTAGCAGTGGTGGTTTAACCCCTTTCCAAAAACTTATAAAATGGACAATTACTTTTATTGTCCACCAAACACAATAAAATCTTGTTTGGGTGCAAGGAAGCATAGGGAGTGTGTGCTTAGAATTTGAATACAATATCCACTTTTCGTAACAGGTTAAAACCGATCAAGAATTGGTTCATTGTCGTTGCATGAAACGTTTTCCGAACAAATGGTAAGACGACTTGTTATCATTTGACAATTCCTGTGGGACCCATTTTCTTAACGTTCACCTCTTTCCTAGCTGAAGAAGGCGCAAAGGAATAGTTTCATCACTCACATTGAATCTTTCTGCAAGCTCTAGGCACGTTGCACTAAAATTGTCCTCCACAACCTGTTGAATGTCCTCGCTGTTAATGATCTTCAGTCTCCCAGAGCGTGCTTCATCGGTCAAGCCGAGATCGGCCGAAGAAAATTTTTTGTGTTATTCGATCACCTACGGCATCATCTCCGAATGCGGTATATACTTGTTGGGCCGCCACTACAGGTTTGGTACCAAGTTTGTACTCAGGGGAGTAAACAACATCGAATTAAACTTTTATTCGTTGCCATTTTCAATTATTTAAAACTAGGAATTAAACAGAAAACGCAAAATGTGTAAGCGTCCAATAAAAGAAGGATTCGTACTATAGTAAATGACAAATAATAAACAAGTGCTATCGATCAACAACTTAAAAAATATGCATTGCACTCTACTTTATACAAAAACCGCACGAACTTATTTGGTTACCTGACAATTAATTGTAGTATTGCTGTTGGTAATCTCAATCTAGGTAACTGATTTGATACAAAAACAGAGACAAATAAATCAGAAAAAAACACTCGGTAATTACTTGTGGATTCTCAGAAGAACTATCGCCAAATTTAATTCGTGAAGGCAATTTCCTGTTTGATAAAAATGACCATAAGAGCTTGGTATTTGTCTTTACACCAGACTCAGTTTTTCTAACATAATTTCTATAGCCAATCCATCACATTTCTAAATCTTTTCCGTTTGTCAAGAAAAAAATATGAGCTTTCAATAAATGAGAAAACAGTAGTAAAAGCATGCATAATTTTATAAATAAATGTTCAAAATAAAAACAAAATTAAGTTTATGTTTCCCAATAAATTAAAATAGTTAAAATTGATACTCCCTTCTTTTACATTCTTTGATCAGAGTTCGAGAAATAATTGATCTTCGATATTCAAAGGTTTTTAAAACTGTCAAACCACAGCGGCTATAGACACAGATTGAATTAAATATCCAATGAGCCAAGCAGCGCCATCTTACAGCAATTGCGAGATCCAAATTACAAAATATGGGTCACAATTCGATTTGCTACATGAAGAAAGTTACAATAAAATTATACCATAACAATATGTACACGTAATTTAATTAGGAATTTTCGCAAAATCACTTGTGCATTATTAGATTAATGAATTCTGAAATTTAAGGTCATTTGTTGTAACCACGTGAAGTCTAGATACAGTTACTCAATCTCATATTCGTACAACTTTAGTATTCACAGAAACAACAAAGAAAACAACGGTTTTTATAAAAATGTTTATTCTATAATATGATGTTACTATGAAAATAATAAAATTAAAAGAAAAAAACAAAAAACAAACAAATTCAAAGTCAAATTCGTATTCCTACACTAAACTCTATTGTTTCTTGAAATATGAAATAGCGCACATTCTTAGAAATAAAACAAAAGAAATACGTATTGGATAACTTGTTATTAGTTAGAGTAAGTTTGTTATCAAATTAAGATTAATTTTGTCAAAATGGGGAGAAAAGGTAAAGAAACCTCTGAAGACATACGAAAACTAATAGTTTTTCACAACGGAAAATGTTTGAGAGAAATCAGCGAAATCGTTAATCGAAGTCGCTCTACAATGCATAGCATTATTAAACGATATAAAACAGATTACCAAACAAACTGAGAAATTGTAACAGAAAACTATTAATCGAAAGTCATGAGCGAAAAATATTAAATGAAGTATTGAATATATTAAATTAAATTTAATATTGAATATATTAAATAAATATATTAAATATTAAATAAGCGAAAAATATTAAATGAAGTATTGAAGTATTAAATGAAGTAATGAATATTAAATGAAGAATTAAACGAAGTAGTTAAATGCGAAAATATTCGCACCAAAATTTACAGCAAAATTTAATAGTGATACTGGCAAGACGGTATGTGCGGAAACAATAGGTACGCAATGTTTTAAGAAAGCACAATTACCATGGTCGTGTAGCGGTTAGAGAGCCTTTCATTAGTGAAATAATAGAGGTAAGCGTTTAAAGTTTGCCAAAGAACATGCGTCTAAAACCTATTACATCTGGGAAAACGTCATACTCACGGATGAAAGTAAATTTAATATCTTCCAGTCAGATGGTAGACAAATTATATGGCGCAAACCAAATACAAACCTCCTCAAGAAAAATTTGCCGGCTACGGTAAAATCCACAAATGGTGTCGGACACCATTTGTGGAGAAACACCCCCACACCATGACGGATCCGCCACCATATTTTACCGTAGCCGGCAAATTTTTCTTGAGGAGGTTTTGTATTTGGTAATCTACATTTTATCGATGGGATCATGGATAAGTATATGTATATCAACATCTTAAAACAAAATTTTAAAGTAAAAGTGCCAATCGTTTGGGTATAACGGATAGATTTCTTTTTTACCAAGACAACGATCCCAAACATAAAGCCGAAGTAGCATGATTATGGTTACTATATAATTGCCCAAAAGTTATGAAAACACCCCCACAATCGCCGGACATTAACCCCATCGAGAATGAGCTTAAGGAGAAACTATTATTGGAATGGAATAATATTTCCTCTGAAAAAACAAGAAGGCTGATGCAATCAATGCCAACAAGATTAAAGGAAGTTATTAAAAGTAGAGGAAATCGTAGGCACTATTAATTAATTAATTAGTTTATTATTAATTTATTTGCAAAATTTAGTTATTATCAGATTGTATGAATACGAATTTTATATTGAATTTGTTCAGTATTTTGTTTTTTTCTTTAAATTTTAATATTTTTGTAGTAACGTCACATTATAAACAGAATTAATTATTCATATTAGTAGTAAGCTTAATTTCCAACATAAAATCTATAAACATTTTTCCAAAAACCATTGTTTTTTTTTATTGTTTTGTGGATCCTAAGGTGTACGAATACGAGATTAAGTAACTGTATAATCAATCAGTAGTTACTATTTTCTATAATATCATGTAAGTTTGTTATGACAATGAAAGTATTCTAGAAAGAAAATTGACAATGATTTGATTTTTCACCATAGGGTAGATACCTCGCTAATAGCTAAACTCCAAAGGATATTTAACCATTAGTAAGTTTTTTTTTGTGGAAATCCGCTAAACCTTTTTTTACGTAATTCTGGTTGCATATGTATGTTACGAATTGTATTAAATCTACCGCACCTAATACTGTTGTCAAAAGGAGTGGGAGAGAGCAAGTAGAAACGATAATACGATGCGTACGTAGGAAATTACGCTGACGAGCCAGGAACTTTCGGGGAAATTCGAATGATCGTGATCGACGCGGTGCCGAACGCCTGTTCGGCAGGTTCCGAAGAAAAACTACGAGCGCAATCTCCCGTCGACACGGAAAAACAGCAGAGCGCGTGTTTAGTTTGCCGCTCACGCCCGAACCACCAGCGCCACGGGTACCTAGTCTGAAGTATGGCGACGTTGTCAGCTGGAACAACACACAGCACCAGCGAAAGAAACTACGTGCAACGTTCCAAGAGAAAATTACAGAAGCATCTTCGCAGCTCCGGGCTGGCTTACATATCGAGAACGGGGAAACTTATTCCCGCAAAAAAAGTGCCAGGTACGTGACAAATTACATAGTGTTTACATTGTCACATCTTGACAGTTCCATAACGACATATTTCATCATTATGCGGGCACGTCATAAAACGGGATGATCGACGTTTCTTTGTTTTTTTTACAATATTTTTTCCTTATTTGACCTTCCTTTGTTTCTAATTGGTGTTGGTAGTAATCAGAAAAACAAGTTCAATTTCGAAGAATTCGTCAGCATTTAAAAAGGATGTTGTCCATGCGTGATTTCGAAAGCCGTTATGTTTTGGTACCTTACTGACCTTCCGTATGTAGGTCAGTCGATTTTGTTGAAGAAAACGACGGCCTTGTTCGTTAAGTCAGTCCGACAGGGACGAGTGAGTGTCTGAAAAAACTAATATGCGATGAAAAAAAGTAGACATAACCAATAAACATTTTGAGGTTAAACCCCGTCGTGGCGTTATCCGTCATGCGTCACCCGTATCATAAAAGGCTTCTACGAATTTGAGGATGAGATAATTTTTTTTACGATTGTGCGTGTCTATTAAGGTCAGGAAAGTGGATGCCCAATAATGTGCAATAATCAATAACTAACCGAAATAACCCGGTGAATCCAGTGACAAACAACATTCAGTCGTATTTAAAATCTATGTTGACTGGATTTTTATAGCATAAAAATCGGATATTTTTACGCTATTTACGAGACCTATCTTTATTTATCCCGGCTTCCTGTTTCTATGTACCTAATAATTTGCTTAAACCGCGGCTTTCACATGTATTAAAAAAATGTTTTTCCAATGAAAGCGAGCAAATCTTTGTTTCTTTATAATTTATAATAATTCATGTTCACAGATGTCATGTAGTCGTCCAAATTATCTAAAAGCTGAATAAGTTATAACTTTTAATATTTGGGACGAAAGCCCTTTGCAAGAGATATTTCAAAATTCAAAAGATATAGGCTCGTATTATCCCCTACCAAATTTTTCAGTTTCTATGGTCCACAGACACACGAACAAAAGTTTTATATTGTAAAAACCCGGACTATTAGATATGATTGAAAAACAGTTGCTCAAGTACTTTACATAAACCTTGACATTTCGTATACGAAAATCCCCTTAAAAAGTCTTCTACTATTATTGGATGGGTGGAGTATCAGTTTATAATAATATTAACAATATAAAAATTAATTATTGCAATATTTGTGCAAACATTTACTAGCATCATAAAGAAAACAGGATTCATGTACCAAATTTACAATTCTAAATAATAAATGTATAGGAACATTTAAATGATATTTAATTTCCATAACTATTAATTCATGTTTTAGTTTATAATATAAAAGCCTCAATTATGAAACAAAGCGATAATTTAATACCCACATCATTTGTAATGCGTCCGTCCTTGATTAAGTGACTAACAATATCCAGCAAATACTACGTGTTTAAATTGTTGTTTAGGTTTGTTTTTTTCTTTACCAAAAATTTATATGCGAGTTTATAAAAAATCATAATATCAACGTATCAATTTTTCAATGTTCTTTTACTTTTAAAACTACATTTAGATATGAATTTTGCGGTTTGTTACCGAGATTAGTTATCTTTGAAGATATAAGTATATGTATGAACAAAAAAAGGACATTTGTCGCAGACCTTACTCATTCAGATACCATTAAAAAACCCAATCTGGTATGACGCAGAGGGAATGGGTGAACTGGTATTTTCCAAAGACGTCAATGTCACAATAAATATACAACTTGATATACAGCAGAAAAAAATTGGGTACAAATCATTAATTATACCATTCTCATATCAGCAGCTAATAAAAGTACTTCGTAATATTAAATGCATGTGACATAAGTATAATATATTGAATGCCTAAGACATTAGTTTAATTTTAAATATTAAATGTACTGCAACAATTATTATAGAATAAACATTTTACATATGCAACTAGAATGATATGCAAGTTTGTTATTAGTAGATGCGAGGAAAATAAATTTAAAATTCTTGATTTATTACCTATGTTTAAAAGAAGCTCTGGAATCATAAGAAATAAGACTAAGAAACATGTATTAAACTATTAATTCATGGAAAACTGTATATCCCTTATGTATTTTATTAATGGGATTTTCAATGTTATTATGTCAATTTTCTGATATCTTTTTTTAAGATCAATAAAATATCTAAACTTATGCAAGATATATATATATATACGTGTAGCTACAGTTTCAATTTTGCTTAATGAAATGGTTATATCAATAAAAAGAAAACGGTTAACAAACTGATTGACACTGAAACTTACTGAATCACCATACAGTGATTATAACAGCATTTTTGGTTTCATATATCAAAAAAAAACGCAACTAAACAAGTGTCTATTTCAATACAAGCAATTTAATCAAATGAAACGCAAGTGCTATTAGAAAGAAGAATATGGTTAAACCGGTATTTCATCTACCATCTTTGACTGATAAACAAAAAAGCACCTCCTAAATAATAGTTTATAATATTCACACAAGCATTCGCCCACGATATCTGTTCCTTTCGTATATGGTTCGAACTGTCGACATTAACGGGAAAACGACGATCGAAAGGTAACGTCATCAACTTTTATAGCACAAGTCCTAAATACCAGATTTGTAATGATGTTATTGGGGCACATAACGAATTATGTAATAAAACATAAAGATCTTTTGACCAAATAAAGAGTGGAAATTTCTGTTGAATGATTGTTGATGACGGCCATAATGAAGAAGATTGAGAGAATAAGTTTGCTTGGTTTAAGGTAGGACATTCGGTACATTTCTTTTTCTTTTCGGTCAAAAAAATGTTACTATTTCTATTTATGTGAAAATGTGTATCTATACCTTGTTCACCGAACAGATGGAGTAATCATGCATTGTGCACGTGCAAAGCCGGTTTTACATTGGAAAACAGAAAAATTGATATTTCCATCCAACTATGACCTATTGTAACCTATTTCGGAAACATATTCGTCTTGATAATGAAAAGTAAACTTTCATTTTATGTTTTTACTGTCTATTGCAATCTGATTTTTATTTTAAGCCGGAGCAAATAAATAATAATGTATGCTAGATGGCGTAGGTGAAAAATTAAAATATTGAAGTGTGATCGGGTCAAAAGAATATATTTTTTCTTAGTAACACGGTGTTTAACATGTGATTAAAAAAGTACTTGTGTCGTAACAAAAAGAAATCATAGGTTTTATTTTATTCAGAAGATGTTTTAATTATGGACGTGTTCATGCTTATGAAAAAATTATTAAATTGACACTGTTTTACTTTGCCCCTTATATTTTATGTGCTAATATAGTTTTAAAAACGACACAAATATGGAATATAGGGGAAAGACGAGATCAAAACTGAAATGAATAGATACAGGATGCCGCAGAGAAATAAAGGGGTTATGTTGTGGTTATGTTTGATTATATATAAACATTGGGCGTCCTTAGTACGCAATACAGCCATGTATTATACATTTTAAATCAATGATTTCTATTTATTTTTATCTGTCTGTCCTATTTTAGCAGTGCAATTGTTATATTTGTTTTTGCAAGAAACAGAAATTCTTAGAAAATCTTAGAACCTATGATGATATTTTCACCCATATTTAAACAGTGTATAGCATCATTCGAATAATCGCTTCTTGAATTTTAAAGGGCGCCTTTCAATACGATTTTTTAATTTATATCGTTTGCAATGGACCCTTCGGGAGTTCTTACGAACCAATAGAAAGCTTAGTTTTCGTATCACGCATTATTTGTACTCCATCTGTTCGGTGAATAAAGTATAAGATATGTGAGAAAAGCGATACAAGACACCTTTGATACATTTACTTCACACAATAAAAAGCGCTTTAGTGATGTTAAAATTAAGCATATAAATTAAAAAATTAATACATGGTTTTCCATATTCATCGTTGTTATAACATTAATTATAATAATACCATAGTTAAGTGAATTTTATACGATTAAAGGCCGGTTTTATAATGATAGTATGAACACTGGAATAATTATTCCATGGAATAACTTATACCAACTTACACAACTAACCCGACCTTATTCTACGAATAAAGTTATACCAAGATTATCCTGTGGTTGTAAAACCGACTCTTAGAAGCTTAATTTGACTTAAAATTAGTTACAGCAAATAAAAATCCAACAAAACATTTTTGTTTTAACAACATTTATAGGCATATATATTTGTTATATCCCCTCTGAATTATATAAAATGTAATCGCCAAAAGGTGTTTAAATCAAGAAGATTAAAATGTGTAATTGTATAAATAGATATAATCGGTTAAGTAAACCCGTGCCATTGTATTAGAGTAGATACTGATATTGATTTATAATAACAATTTTTAAAGCAGTACATAATACATCTAAAGGTTCCCACAAACCAACGTGACCTTTCTTTTCGCGAATCCGGGACTGAATCCGAAGAATACTTCACACCGTAGCGAAATAAATCGTCCAAGATTTAGTCGTATGTTCCCCTACTTGATAAAATTAACAAATCGAAATCTTTTATTGAGCAATCGACCGACTGATTAATTAATGGATTAATCCACTAAACGATTAATCGACTAAACTACTGAGTGACTGAACCTAGACTGAATTGTTCCAAAACTTTCTTATCGAATAATCGATTACCTTTATCGAGTAATCCTAACTGGTTATACCAGCCGACAGACTAATGTTTTAATGACGTCATGAATTGCTCGGGTCATACGTAAATTTCATCTTCAGGATGACGCCATTATGAACATACACGTGTTGTGTTACGACCTAAGCTACTTACGTCTACCTACATTGTATTACATTATTAATCAACCAAATGTAAGGGACGCATTTACCAAATTAAATTTCCAGAAATAACTATTTTTTTTTAATATTCTAAACGTTTAATCGAAAATCAAATGTATTCGCATCATTCATTCAAATTGTATAATCAAATTATACATATGTAGAATGCTTGCATAACCATGCATATTGTAATTGTATTTTTAATTGATCATAAGTCTTATTATGTATTTAGCTGTTACATACAATTAATTCTCATCAGTAACTTTAAATGAATACGTACATATGTATGAATTACAGGGCAAATTTGCGTTTAGCTGTCTAAGTAGTTATTCATGAAATGTTAAAATTTTCGGTAGAATTATTTAGGCATTACACAAATAATCGATTTTCTAATATTCCGAAATAATCCATCTCCAGACAGTTACGAACACTCGACAAGGGTAATCGATTATTCTATAAGAAAGTTTTGAACAATCGGGTCTGGATTCAATCAGTCAGTCGTTCAGTGGATTGGTCAATTAATCAATTAGTCATTTAGTCGATTAGCCGTTCAATCAGTCAGTTGATTGTTCAATAAATGGGCGTGTTCATGGATCGATCTGAATAGAGTGATGATTGGATGGAAAGCATATCGAAAGCAAATTGAATATGTAAACTAATTTTCGAGATAATCGTTCGACGAATAAGTCGATTCAATCAAAGTAGAAACACTCTCTACGTTTTCAGAACGATTGTCGCCCAATGCATTTCGGGCGACCCTAGTTGAATGTGTAAACAACCAAAACCCTATTTAACTTCTCGTCTGTTTTGTGACTCGATATAATATGAGGGTACATACATTTTAAGAGAGTTATGCTGCCCCAAAGACTTTAAGCATTTCTTTACCCAACATGCCTCTCTTTGTGAATCATCTGAAACTAGCAGGAGTGACCAATGCGATATCTTACGTGAAGATTTGAAAACTATTTATAACCCAGAGGATTATTAATTTTTAAATATCTGTGTTTTTTGTTACAATTATTTTTTATTTCGTTTTCGGAAGTGTTAGTTTTTTACTTTACACGATATTTAAAGTAAAGTATAGTATTGTTCTGAAGATTTGTTTTCCTTTATATACGCTTGTGCAAACCCTCATATATTGCGTCAAGAACTTCAAACAGAAAGGGTGTTATTGAACATTTCGGAACTCTATACAGAACTGAAAGAGACAAATAGCTGTCACGGATGGCTAAGAACCAAAGAAATATTTGTAACTTCAGTTGTCCTGTTAGTGCTTGTCTCATATGTGTATTCGTCTTCTGTACAAGAGATGAAGTTTTTTGTTAAAGGTATTCGAATTGTGCTTTAGTCATTCTTAAATGATAGTTTTTCGGATATTGTCTAATTACCTCTTCCAGCAAACGATTTGATGCGCCAAGAGCATTTCTACGCAAAATCCATGCTTTTTCTGTTTCGACCTAGTTGAACAACTCAAGTTGCTCGACTCAGATCGACCCGTGAAATCGCGCCTTAAGAGATTTCGACTATTCGACTCGGCACAACACTAAATACTTTCCTCCAAAGTAAATACTTAACTGTAGTGTTTATTTCATTCGTTGAAACGTCTATAAAGTCACTATATATCATGTCTAAAATATTATTAAATATTTATTATTTAGCATTTTCCCCTAATATTTTTGTACTATTCATGAGAAAGGTCCTATAATATAAGTTAATTTCCGAATATTTTTCCATTCTTTTGCTACAGCTGCAAAACACAAAAAAAAACACGTGGGATTGCCAATCAGAATCCGCGGGCATAAAAACCCAGTTAAAATCGTGGTCTGACTGGTAAAGTCTGAACGTATAATTTTAAGCGGCGTGAATATCCCCGGCAGATTTTAATAATAAATGTACTTATTGCTGCATAACTTGGCTAATATCAGGAAAGTTGTTGTGTAAATATTCTTTTATTTTTGATTTAAAAAGGCAGCTTATCTTAAAAGTTTATTCGAAATGTATAAAAAAATAATTGAGGTTTAAGTTATAAGGTACAAATCAGATAGTAAGACCAGGAACAAGCATTGAGTATACAGCGTGTTAAAAATGTATTGTAGCCCGTCAATAGCCTTTTCATAGCTTTTGCAAAAAAGGCTTTTTTTGACAATGACCTCGACTGCAAATTCTAAAATAATAATGAATAAATTCTAAACTTACGGTTACTTGTTTAAATGCGCAACTCTGTAGACTTGTCTTAGGAACCTGCACATCACTCACACTTAACAAAACTTAAAAACACTGCATAAATATATACAAACTGAATGAAGTGTTTTTAAGTTTTATTAAGTGTTGTGTATTCACACTTATATGTGTTTATATATTACATATTATAGAATTTATTACTATACCCAGAAACAGATAACATTCACTGAAAAACATAACATTTGAGGACCATAGCTATTATTCACATTAGGCATTGAATTAATTGGATTTGTACCAGGTGACAATCCTGTTTAGGTCTCATTAATCACCATCACCTATTATTTCAGTTGATATTGATTGATCTTATATTTTTGAAAAAAAAATGAAGCATGTACATATATTTTCTCACTTTTCTGCAAATATATTTTATAAGGGCCGCAATAGTCTAGCGGCACTAGACTACTAAACTGAATATTCCGACTTCGATTCCCGGTCGTTTTTTCGGTCACAGCTGGACCCTGTAAAAATGAGTAACCTGGAAGTTAAATTTTGGAGTAATAATAGGCAGACGGCTCGTAGCGCTTGTCACGTTTGCTCGCCGCAAATTAAACCCAGCACACGCACAGGCCACACCTACCCACGTGCAATCCACGCATAAGTCATGCACTAGGCACCGCATATTCAACTCAGCCCCCATGTCCTTTGAAATTCACGTAATCTTCTATATAAACAAAAATGTAATGTTCATTTGTTCAAAATCTTAAATATCCGAAAGTTCTTCACCGCTTGCTTTGAAGTTTTGACACAACGTTGCATTAGAATACGCGCGTGCTTTTATATATAGATGTGACCGGTAAAAACATGCCTTTTTTCTATAAATTTAACCAAACTGGGCTACCGTAACGCGTGGCCGGGGACATCTAGTTGATAAATAAGTGGAATACTAAACGAAAAAATTATAATCAAGTATATTAAATTTCAAATAATATTTGAATCTCTTAATGGTAGTTACATTCTTTTATTTCATTTAAAATTTCAATTTTTATTAATCATGACCCCCAGGTATTTTATTACTAACTCTTCAGGGACCTGTTTCCAAAAGTGTACAAATCAGTAAATTAGACTGTCTTGAATTACAGCAATTAGTTTCTCTACATCTTTTTTTTACATAAAATAACACAAGATTGCTAAGGCACGAGTAGCCACGGCACAAACCTTCCCACGCCTGGATGACTACCGCGAGGACTATCCGTCGAATGGGTCCAATATGCGCCACACAGTAAACAATTGTGATCCACCGAATCATCTGCTGCTGCTAACTATGACAAACTACACTCTGTTATTCCCTAAGGGTCTCGGGACCTATTATTATTATTATAAAAATGATGCCTACATCTTTAATCTCTTATATTAATCTTATATGTATTTGTTTTTGATTTTGCCAATTATCTTAATATTTTTCTTTGTTTTACAGAGGAGTTGTGTCAATGCCCCCAAAAATGTGATGAACGAGTGCCTATTGAAGCAAGAGAACGTCTCTTTGATCATTTCTACGGGTTAGCAGATCCCGATCTACAGAATGCCTTCTTACGGGAACACATGGATATTAGGGCGAGGACCAATGTACCCGAGTCCACCAGCAGTGGACGCAGCCCACGTCGGATAACCTGCAAGTACCTAGTGCCACTGTTACACAACGGTGAGACAGCGGACGTATGTCAAAAAGCCTTCGTCAGTGCGTTTGTGATAACGACCAAACGGGTCCGGCTGCAAAGAGAGAAACTCATCAGCAGTATGGGCCTGAATAGTTACAGTAGTCATTCCCGTTCTATGAAGAACAACAATGTTCCCTCACTATTGACCAATAATAACGGTACCACGACGCTTTCTTCGACGCCGTCGTCTGAAAACAAGTCCAATGCCGTATTGAGAAATGGAAGCGGATTTATGGTCCCTATACCGTCCCAGTGTGAAATGGGGAAGTGCAAGGAAGCGATGATCAAAGGAAACTCGGTATCTTCGTCGTCACGGCTCTCCACTAATAAAAATATAAGGAAAAGATTGGTGGACGATCCTCTAGTACCGTTCGGCCTTTTCGCGCCCGATAGCGTGACAATAACACCTGTGATGGCAACGGCCGACCACGACCGGGATATCGCAATCGTTAACAATTTCTTTTCTAATCAACTCTGGAAACCGGAATATATAGGCACGTATTCCTGAGGGCCGGGCAACGCAATAACGCTGCCGCTCACTGTACTTAGATTAATTTATAAATTTTTACCCAATGCAGATACCTATACGTATTGTTATTTATATTTATACAGATAGTTTATTATCGAAAATATATATATCATTGTTTTCAATTAAATTTTTCACAAAAGTACATAATAGCATTATTTAACTAGAAAGATATATCCAGACACCTCTAAAAACATAACAATACAATTGGTAAATGAAATGCAAATGCACTTTTGGCGAATTGACTGTGTAATACAGAAAATAGTCAATAACATCTCATATAAAAAATTTATGACAATCATACATCCCAAAAATTATAAAAATCTTCGGTTATATCTAAATCCAAAAAAATACAAACATTCTTTTGTTCTCGTTAATGAACCAGTCCAACTGTTCTTATTTTTCAGGAATTTTAAATTCTAAAAAGCACACAGTTACAACTATCAGTTCATCAATATCAGAAACACCATTGAGATGAGGTAGGGGGAAGTCGAAGTTAAAAAAAAAGATGTCTGTTCCAGAATGGCTTGGTTGGATAAAACCCAGTTTCCTTTCACACAAATACTTCCATACAAACACTGAATATTTACTGTTGCAAAAATACAATGAAGAAGAGACAAACAGAATATGTGTGTATCCGCCAAAGGGATGTCATAGAACTATGACGTCAAACCAATGAAGTTCTTTTTAAATCCATTCCATGAGATAAATATATTTTTAATATGAATGATTATAAGTTAATGATAAGATGCGTCATGTGCCCGTTTTTAATATTTAATAAAACTAAATCCATGTGTAGAGTAATAGGGAGAAATTGAAAAAGAAATAATTATGATATTTAACTGGAACAAAACTAGTTCTATTACAACACCACACACATAATTATATCTTTTTATGGAATTGATCTCATTTAACCCGACAATAATTATTTTAACGTGTTTAATCTCGATCTTATGATCAGCAAATAACATCCGCAAAACCTACGTAATATTCTCTGAATTGTAACAGCGAAAAACAAAAGTGCACAGAAAGTAGGAACAGCATTTATTAAATTCGAGTTGACGTTCATTTAAGAGCATAATGGAGAATTGTGAAGTTAATCAAGAATTCACTTCGCAAGGAGGACCTTTAATAAACTATTGGCGCACGATACAAACATTTTTGAAGCATAAATAATTTTAATACATGAAATTACGAGGTGTGTAAATTAAGTAATGAGACTAATATTTTTAAATATTTTTATTTGAATATAGTTACAATTGAATTTTGTCTGCCTCAAAATAACTCCCTTGGGAAGCCACACAGCGTTGGAGACGGTTCTTCCATTCCTCATAGCATAGAACTTAGATATTGGAATCACCTTTAGCTGGTCGGTTACAGCCGTTTGAATGTTTTCGAGTGTCCCAAACTGATGTCCCTTCAGATGAATTTTCAATCT
>JARFOC010000665.1:406347-440636 GCA_031763485.1 Osmoderma eremita | reverse complement strand
CTGACCGTCAACCGACGATCTGAACGCACAAGATCGCGAATTTTGTCGACATTGCCATCGGTTCTTGCAGTTGAAGGTCGTCCGCTGCGTAGCTCATCTCCCATCTCTTTCTTCTGAAAATGATTTAAACCACTGAAAAACCTAGGCTATTGATAAAACACTGGCTCCGTAGCGCTACTGAACTTTTGCAAAAGTTTCTGTTGCACTTTGCCCCAGTTTGAAGCAAAACTTGATAGCACACCGTTGCTTGAAATTAATGTCTTTCATTTGTAGAACGCACTATGAAAACCAGGTTCACGGAAAAAACGAATACGGACAACCAAATGACTTGATCGAGTTCAAACTTGCACTGAACGTGCATTATATTGACCACTTGTCACCCCTCCATGTCCCGTGCTTCCCGTGTTGCCATATCAAACGCTACGTTGTCAGTCTATTACTTAATTTACACACCTCGTACGTGTGACCAATCAAAAGGCTTACAGGGTTCACTTGAAATTCCAAAAGTTGCGTACTCCTATGTGCTTGTTACTATTATTTACTAATCTACTTATTATGAATACAATTTTTGTTTACAATATACATAGTAACTTTTGTTGGTCTACACCAATGTCTGCCAAATTGTGGGCGAGAGAATCCAGGTGTGCCGTCAAAATAATTTTAAAATATCGTTGGGGCCGTCCAGGCGTGAGTCACTATACGATAGTTTCGAGGAACAGAATTCCAAGAATATGCGCGAGGTTCGAGCGTGTTCTGGAGGAATATCCTATTGAGTATATACCAAGTGAACAAAATATGATTGATATGTCTGAGGTTGCAGCAACATTTTCTTTCATTGTTCTATCTCTTTCTATGTTTATGCAGCAAGCAAGGTAGTTTACGGAAAATAAACTACAACCGCCGTAAAACAAGTAATATAATATAGGGTATCCCAAGTTGGGTGGCCTATAAAACATTTTAGAAATTGAAATGTACAAAAATTCTAAAAATAAGTACACTGTCCTAGGCCATAGTAAACTTTCAGAGTAAATTATTTTCACTTTTTCATCACTTCCGGTTGACCGGAAGTCGCCATTAACATTCTTAATTTAAATGGAATGTTCTAATTTCTATTGCAAATTCTGATTATAAACGTTATTCTAAATACAAAATGTTACGGTTTCCCTATACCTAAATATAACCGATTTTGAGATATCTTCAAACTTAAAGAATCGTTTTACCTGCCTTTCATTTAAAAAATTGTTTTTACAACACTCTTAAATTTCAAAATTTAAGTTGCTTATCATTTTAAGATATAGCCCTTAGGCTTTGAAATCATAGCCTAAATATCCCTGAAAATTTTACAGCCTGGTCGCGATATGGTGTCGAATCTCCTTATGTCTGTCCAAAACTCAATTTTCATACTTGGAACACCTGTATATTTTTACATCATGATGCACAGAATCAAATTCTGCAGCGATTAGTATTAGATTTTCCTATACCCATTTCTTTTCGTTTTCCTATTATTAATAGTTGTGTATTTTAATGGCATATTTTGCTAGACTTAACCCAATTTTTCGGGAATCTCACATGTTTTAATTCTAACCACAGCCTGGTGTGAAATTCTCTGGTTTTTATCAACGCTTGGCCGTTGATACAAATCTATTACAGTGCTCTTTTGTTGGCTAATAATAATCAGATTATATCTCCTCCCTGGATTACATTGTCTCACGACAGGCGTCGATACAATTACCGACTGGAGTTACAGCAATAGATTGCCTTAGAATATTATTAGACGTAAATTTATGTCTTCTCAAAGACGTAAGATATGCATTAGTCACACTTATGGAATAGTCAGTGTGCTCTTAAATCGTCAGAATGTGACAATGTAGGGATATTAATGACTCCCAGATTATGTCATGATATCGTTCTCTAATAAAATGCAAGCTGGAAGACCCTTGCTGAATAATGTTATATAATGTATAACAAAGATTTGTCAGTACGCATAATTTAGAAAATTACTCCTTGTGTAATTTAAGAATTGTGGGCCTGACACCCTTGCGGCATTTGTTAGAAGATATGAAGACCATTTGCTTCCCAGAAGTTGTCCCCCTTCAGTCAGAAACTGACGTGTTCCAGGGGTTTTATGAAAAGTGTTCGGTATATTTGGCATATACATGTGTATATGAAAGCTGTAAGTCGCTAATTCTGGTATAATAAAGAACAAAAATAAAAATAAAATACGATGAATGTTGGAGCTTGTAAAATTGGAAAAATAGCCTTCTACCATTTGAATGAATCGAAGAAGGTCGATTAAACCTAGCACTTGGCGACGGGCATTACTACATTTTCAAGAGCATTTTAAAGAATTTTCCAGAAACTAAACTCGGTATGGGACACGTATAAAGAAGGCTTTCCATAACTCAAAATACAACAAGCAATTGATCCTATAGTTCTTTTAAAAACGTAATTTCGTACGACCAGTGGACTATCGGTGCTTCAAGATAACACAAACCCAATGTATTTCAAACGAATATATTTTAAAGAAATTTTTATGTTTCTATGGTTATACTTAGTTAATTAATATACACCAAAAATAGTTTCTGTTTTACATGTGGAAGCAGCAATTCGACAAGAAAGATGAAATTAATAAACTGGAAGTACATATACACTAACGTTCATATTTATTTGCTCCATTACATATGTTATTTTGCAGATTTCATATATGATTTACTTTATTTAATTATGCCCGTGTTGCTGTCTACCTATAAGCTTAAAAAAACGGAATTTATTTTTGTTAGTATATAGTAGTCTATTTTACGGGTCGCATCATGAAGGCAAATAATTATAACTGGTAGATATTTTTAGTATTAATGTTATAAATGAATATGTTCCAGTATTTTGGAGATGTGCGACAAAATGTTTCCCATTCCTGCGATAGACGACTGAGAATCAAGATAACTTTAAACCTCAAATAAAAATATAGTTTATTTTAAAAACTATCGGAGGTGGTTCAAGCCAAAATACCACAACTGCCGGAAAACTTTACATATTATCATGGTAGATAATTCTTGTATCACAATATGCATAAAAAAAACTAATTGCAAATATGTGTAAACTTGATTAACATACGCACATAGATACAGATAAAATCACGAATGTTTGTAGTTACGTCATTAATCGATCGGTAAAGCGAAGACAAGCGTAATATCCAAAAACCGAAACAAAACGTATACGCAAGCGAGATAAAGGTATATAACATATGTCTTAGCTAGTTAAGACATACGCCCATATATTATTAAGTATCAATGAACTAGTTCAAGTGAGATAGAATACGATTGAGTATGAGCACATTTTTAAACTCATCGATGGGTCATGCGCATTCATCGAAGTGTCCTTAAACACATCTTAATCCATCGAGTAGAATATCGATGAAATCCATCAAACTGTTTCTAGTCTCAGCGCATTCCTATTCGATGGCCCATCGGAATTAAGTGTCGATGAAACCGATGAACTCATGTTTGGAGTTATGTATGGTCGATGTTTATAGTCGTTAATATGGCGGAAGAAATACATGAACTACGTCTGTACTACAATAACGAATATTTCCATGTTTGCGTGGATTCCGAAACACGGAACGAACTGTTAGAATGTAAAAGGTAAAATAGGTTAGGATGTTCTGTCTAAATGTTCTCATCCATCATCAGTGCGTTCTTAAACATGAAGGTAATTGCAAATCCACCGAAAAAATCTTTGACGTCAAACGAATACATTGATAATACATCGCATAAATCCATGGGTCGAGTTTAAAAATGTGCCCTATGCGTTGATAAAAGCTTTGATAATGTTTACTGCAGTGTATGCAACCTAATACATGTTAGACAGAGATTATTTGTCCCTCGACATATTTTTTCTAATCCGTATTTGGGCTTTCTTTAATTTTCAACGCTTATTTTTATTGAATTCTGGTATTTCTTATGCTAAATCAGTTATTTTCATAACTATAGTGAAGTAATTCTTTTAGGTTGTGGTAAGTTTTCAGATGTAAAAGAAGTATAATTCTTAAAATACTTTTTGTTAGAATATAATTCAAGATGCCTGGTAAACGACAAATCAAGTCATGATTTGTCGTTTGATAACGTATTTCGGGAAAGAAAAACGAAATGGAAGTTTTTTAATATCTGTTAATGCGGTCCATGAGGTAAATTATAATTGTTTAGTATTGAATCAAAGCTTACATACAAATTGTAGAGAGTTGCCGATGCTTTAGGTATTTCTATGGGTATACTGTCTACAAGGAAAAGCGCAAACAAGGAACTACACAAGTCAAGAGTGATGCTCAAAACCCGTGATGTGTCAGAGAGAGTTAAAGTAATTTATGAAATGTACAGGGATAGTAAGTTAGTTTGCACAATCAAATTCCAGTTCTAATTTATATTTTTATAGAAAAGCATGTAACAGTAAAAGTGTTACGAGAAGTGCTGGAACATAAGAATATTTTAGAATGAAGAAACTAGTGTAAACAACGTTTACTACATCTTTTGGGGTTTAAGTTTAAAAAAGATGATAACCGCATAGCTCTAATTGAGAAGAATATCTTAGCATTACGATTTTCCCTTTTTAAAGAAATATCAGTTAATGTTGACATCGCCTTAGAGTTATTGTATTCTTAGACGAAACCTGGATTTTTTCAAAAGGAAGCCAAAGAAAATCATGACAGGATGACGATATGAAAAGCGTCAGAAAACGTGACGTAACTACAAACATTCCTGATTTTGTCTGTAGGTACCTACTTCTGTTTACAACTAAATAATAAAATGTATTGTTGTGTGACTAAATTTCTAATGAATAAAATCAAAGTAAGATAGTGCTTTAATGAGAAAATAAATGCTGAATATAAATATCTATTACGTAAGGCTCATCTTTCATGATTTCGATGGTACATCTTGTAAATAATTAAGGTTGTTTCCTATTTACCATTTACATTCCACACTAATAGATATTAAATTTCTAGTTTTTAATGCGGTTTTAGACTATCCATTTGCAAAATTATTTATCTCTTTTCCGCATTTCAATGAGATGACTATTTAATTGTAAATTTACTATTCAAAGAAAGGAATTAACTGTAACTGCGAGCTAAAAGCCAATTATAACATATCTTCTCGTCTTCTTCCGTTATTATGCAACCTACGTAAAATAATTACTTCAACATTATGATAAAGGAAAGAGAACAAAAGATAGCGTTCTATCGCGTATGACTATCTCACTTACCACGGACAACGTGAGCATCATCGTCGAGGGGCGCCGTAACCGTATTTTCTTCTGGTTGGGGTAAGAACGAACACCGACCTTGGTTACTAGATACTCTCAGGAGCACCGATAACACCCGAATGCAGGTCGCCTAGCGACGACTGTGAGAGGGAATGCAAGGGGTAGCGAGATACATATTCAGAATGACGTCACAGAGCCACCCTCAAAGGGGGAGGTGACGCGATGGCGTGTATCGACGCCAGGACGTATGGGGGAAAGGATTTCACACCCGCATTTAATGTGCGTCGTCATCTACTATAGTAATGGAATTAGGAAGTCGAAGGAAACCCGAGATTCAAAAGTCAAGGTTAATGAGAAACCACGGATCCATTTGCACCACCTTAGTTAGCTTACGCAATATTATAATAATATGTATTGCCTCCCTTTGCTCACAATGTGATATAGGATAAGTTAAACAGTACAATAATGAAATAGTACCTCAGGAGTACAATAATGAGTTAAAATCGTAATCCAAAATAACTTCAAATTCCAATAAAAAAAATTGCATAAACTATATCAAATTACAATAACAAAGTTCTGATACATGTATTCCACATAACACATAAGTATACTATCGAAGTGACAGATACTCATCAGCACTCTGACTATAGTAACAATTGGGTACTATAGGTGCGTGCGTTCCACTTGCAGTCATTATTGCTTACGCTCGCATCGTTGTAATCAATTGGTCAACGTAATGACTAGTAATGTGACGTAATTTGCTGGTCCAACGCAATTCGGACGTTATAAATACAGAAAAATTTAGGTTATGTTGTCAAATATGCGATTTGTTGTTAGGTGTATTTATGATCCACTTTTAAACAAAATTATCGAAAAAAAAAAACATTGTCTATTATTAACAGCTTCTCTCTTTATGTCGTCTTTGTTATAACTCATATGTGCGTCATAAAGCAGATAATAAGAGTTCCGAAACATATCTTCTACAACACATGTCTTGTCAAGTGCCAATCCATCTCCTACGAAAGCAATTGTCCAGAAAATCTCGAACAGGGTGCAGATAGTGCGCGGGTACACAGTCTTGCTGAAACCGTATGGTATTATGTGGAAACTCAAGATTATTTTCCTTTGGAAAAATTGCTGCACTGGAACAAGGCCATTCTGCAAAAACTCTAAAGATCTTTCTCTTGTGAGTGTTCGTTCAAAGAAGAAAGGCCCGACTATTATGTTATCAACTATTTCAGCCCAGATATTCAAATTCTGGGGGCGCTGAGTATGTGCCTCAAGCATCTATTGAGGATTTACCCGACTGCAATGCCTGCAATTTTGACGGTTCACTGTGCCATTGAGAAAAAACGTGGCCTCGTCCGAAGATAGTATTTGTCGGTGCAAACGTCGATTTTCTTGGCGCAAATCCATCACAACTTCATAAAACTCTAGACGCCGGTAGGTCTTCGTTGAGTTTACACGAGTTGTATTGTGCAGCGACAACATTTTTCCTTCCTCGTGATACGTGGCACTGTTGTCTGACCAAATTAATTTTCTAATGCAACCAATCGAGACGTATTATGAAGATACTCTTTTATACTTAACAAAATGTTCAGTTTCGGAATTTCAATAACTTTTGGCCGTCGAGGTTTTGGAAAATCTTTAACATCACCAGTTCCTTTAAGTTTAGACTCAACACTACTGGCTTTGTTTGGATTGGCTGATAGAGCGACTTGAATTTTTAGCATTAAACAAATCGCATACTTCCTACTAACAATAAGTTCTCGTCTTATCCCTGTATCCGATAAGAATTACAATTTCGATCTTTTGTGACAGATACATATGCCGTATTACTTAAATTACAATAATAGAGTGGTACCCAGAGGGGTGTACTAGTATACCATTGGTGTAAACCAGCGGTTACTCGACCAAACTTCTAGAAGTCTACATAGAGTATTTAAAATTTATATTACAATTTCTTTAGTTGTGGGTAGTTCTTTTGGTTTTTACTTATTGTTTAATCATTACCGTTATTTTTATTATTGTGTATTTCGCCTATAAATATTGACGTGTCCCGAATTAATTATTATTTTGTTAACGCACGTCGAGCTAAAAATGATTCATCGCCAGGTACCTGCACCCGACTGTACTTTCTAGTGCAATTATATTCCTAATGCAATGTTTTTGTTGAGTAGGGTAGATTAATGTTAGAGCGAATTGATTTCCTTCAGTCTGTAGTCTCGAATTTGCTATTGTAGAAGTGAGTACGTGAATAAAATAAATGTTAAAGTTGGTTGGTGCGTTATTGTGTTTGAAAAATAAGTAGATTTAACAATTTTGTACGACAGGATAGTGTGTTTATGGTATGCCATCTGGTAAGCAAAAAGGTTAATTCCAATTGCAAATATAACTTTCAGGAATGCGTTAATCGAAACCGTCAATGTGTTTTTGCGCAACTTGTGCGCTCACTTTCTGAACAGAATTATAGTTGGAAATAGAACATGTGCTACTTAAGAATCTGCACGGCAGAATGCATATACTTTTTGGCACATTTTGTGAATGACATTATGCGAAAAAAAGCTTGTATAGAAGAATCAATAGAATTTTGGTTGGCATTATGCATCTTGTCACGTTTGAAATATATGAGATTTGGCGCGGTAATCTGTTTAGTTGGGTACGCAGACCACCAGAGGGATAGGCACACAATTTTAACGTTAAGTGCCCTAACTACCCTTACTATATTATCTCTGGTTGTACCGCTAGTAGATGTACAGTCAGAACAGAAGTCGGTATAAAGCTAACACTTTCTAATGATTTATACCTGCGTGATCCGTAAAAAAACATCTCGAAAAACTAAATCTGATAACGTGCTTGCTTAGCAACAGAATTTTTTGAATTGTTTTACGGTTTCTCACTTTCAATTATTATTTAGTCGAAAAATTTCTTATGTATGGTAGTAATATTGTTATACTATCGGTTCGACAATCAAAAGGTCTCTCAAAATTAAGAAAAAAACTGGGGCTTACTATTCAAAGAAAAGTCGATGACGTCATTATTAGAAAACCAGTGATGGTTGAAAATCAACATTCATGCAAAAAAATTTATTTACTGAATTTATTCCATACTTGAAGCTGTTACGTCCGTAAATATACGCTATCCAGTCACATGCATAGCGCTACTTCCACTAATTTAGCAGCGAATGGATTAATTCATAGATGCCTAGCTTGAGGTTCCTTTGTACAAGAATCATCCCAGCTTTCTTCTTGATTATTCTTGGTAAAATTATAATGCTGTCTTTATCGTCAACCGACATCAAACATTTATATTTTTAATATAGGGTAGTCTTAAAGTTGAATTTTGCATACACGCTAAACAAGAAATGACAGGGCGTCATCTATTACTTTTCGGGATTAGTCTTTCGGTACTCTAGGGCTGTAACGTGGCAAGCGCTACGAGACGACCACCTATTATTACCCCAGAATTTGACTTCGAGGTTCTCATTTTTACACCCTGAGTCGAGCCAAGATCGAAAAGAAACGCCATCGATACGATGGGCACGCCCGGAACCTTCAGTTAGTAATCTAGGAACCAACCCACTAAACGACTACGGCCTTGAGCATAAAAAATAGACAAGGTAATAAAACAACTGTTTCATAAATTCAGTATTATTTCCAAATAATATTCTATGTTATTGTTCCTGGTGTTATTATTTTAGTTTTAGGTAATATTTATACCAAATTTAAATTAGGTAAGTATTTACACGAGAATCTCATAGATTTTAGAATAGTTGCATGCAATGCAAACTTCACCGGAGAAAAATATGATTTAAGCGCAGTGTTGTGCCTTATATAATTAAGTGGTATTATAATATTAAATTATGCCAAGAAAAAGCAGTTATCAGAGGTGTTATGTGGACAAATAATCATGCTACATAAGGAAAGTGTATTGCGAGGAAGTTTTGTGATAATTTGGGGCTGTTTGTCAGAGTAGGGCGTGTATTTCTAAGGGGAAAATGAATACAGCATGCTATAGATATTGACGTTTCGCAAGCAGTACCTATTCGAACCTTAAACCGGCAAATGTTTTGAAAATGTGAATGTAAAATATTACTTCCAAAAGGATAATACCCCTTCTCATAAAGTATGATAAGTTAGCAATTGGTTTCGCGATTTTGATGTTTGAAACCATAATGATTTAGTTTCAATTAAAGATTAATATTTCATCGTTATCCTTTTTCTGCATTAATTACTTTTTTTTTAATTTAATGTTAACCTGTCCCTTCTTCGGTTTTTTGATTATAAATTTTTGTTAGATCGGAAAACTAATAAGATAATCACATACGAGGGACATAATGTATATGGGAAAATTGCTAGACAAATTAGGATCATTTGATTTCTAGGATTTTGGATGGAGCCAAAATGGTAAAAAAAATGCCAACCAAATCACGACAGCCGATGTTAACCCACGGATTCTTAAGTAAATGAATATATGTATACTAAATTCAACTATTATAATGTTTGGAAAGACAATCTCGTCATGTATAATCTTTTAACAATCTACCAAATGTTCTTAATCTTATTTCTTAGAATATCTTTGTGCATTTCGTAATCATCCGTTATGAAGTATCGCCACATTTGGAATTAAGTTATCCATAAAATTAAGAAACCCAATGAAGACAATATTGGGCGAATAATAGACATTGCTCTAGATTAATTAATACCTACATCTGTCATTGTTTGAGAAATCAGATTTACAATAACTGTTGTGTTGGTCGCGGTTGCTCCTCAAATTACGGAAACATAAATAATAAATACGGTTTACTATTGAAAGCTGTTCAAGGGCTAGGTTATAGATATTATATTAATATTGTTAAGATGTGGAAATTGTGTCGAGTTGCTGGTAGTTGCTGATATCAGTTGTTATATTACTATCATAAGACAGAAAGAGCTCTTGATCTGCTTTCCCCAATTTCAAAAATTTTGTAATTTCTCATTAATCTGCTTAATGTAAACAAAGTTGCAATTTATATGAACCATGGATCTATAATGAACTAGTTAAACATATCTCCAAACTAATGAACTAACCAGCAGGGAACTGTTGTTCTATTTGATGCTATATACGTACATATTAATCAATAAAACAAAATAATTAACGAGATCGTTATCCTTACAAAAGCAGATAACGTAATGATAACATATGTAAATAGAAGCATATTGTAAAAAATAACTGTGCAAATATAAGAATAATTTTTTTCTGTAAAAGTATATAAACACTACATCATCTTACCGCAATATGAATTAACGGAGTACTATAAATATCTAATAAACAAAGAATGTGAGAATAGCTACATTTTAAGAAATATAAATTGACATATAACATAACCTAATATATCATGTACTCACCCTTTCCAATTTTTGAAAATATTCCCTTAGAAAAGCTATGGGGTTTGCAGGACGGTTAACACATAGCTGAACTATACAGTCCTTTAGAATCTGTTGGATATTATGGGTCTGAACATAAGCTTCGCATTCCCTTAAAGCTTGCTCATCATCCATGTTTGTAGCCATGACACAATTATAAAGTTATAACTACACAATTTCTTCACAATGTTAGAACGATAATTAAGGCCAAAGTACCGAAAACAAATTCGTTAATTTTATTCAAACAGCACAAAATTCTGAACTCGAGATAGAAAACACTATTTGACAACTATTTTTCTTATTTATTCTCCGCCGATAAAGAAGTATTTGATAGCCTTGACCATCAATTTGTAAACAAACGGATATATCTATCAAATAAAGCTTATTTTAATATAACTGCGGTAACACACAAATGTAACTTAACCAGAACATGCCTTTGGAGTTTAAATATTTCATCAGTGGGTAATGTTGCATTTATTACTATAATATTTTTTATTCTATGCAAATCACATGGTGTCAACTGACCTTCAGTTTTGGCGCGAATTATTTAGTACTGT
This sequence comes from Osmoderma eremita, assembly GCA_031763485.1. Taxonomy (NCBI): domain Eukaryota; kingdom Metazoa; phylum Arthropoda; class Insecta; order Coleoptera; family Scarabaeidae; genus Osmoderma; species Osmoderma eremita. The sequence continues at coordinate 429,424 of JARFOC010000665.1, read as the reverse complement.
ACTGAACACTGGCGGAAATAATACAAAAACTGTTTATGAATAAACAAAAAGATAGTTTTGGAGAAAATAAAACATGAAAAAATTTAATTCAAAAGAGAAGGTATGTATTGTACCATGAAAAATGAAATATATTATATATCACTATTAATTGGTTTATTACAGGTTGTTAAAAATAATCACAAAATCTCATCATTTTTTGTTAAAACCAATTGTAAACTTGCGCTAGAAAAAGCTAAGGATGAAGATATTGATGTAATACCGGCAACACCAAGTTCATTTTTGACAAAACAGGTCGGAAAATTAAACACCATTAATATAGATGAGTCTAATAAAAGGAAAATAATTGAATCTGTCAAACTTCCAAACAATTGTGTAGTTGGAAGCCCACCAAGAAAGAAGAAGTTTAGTAGTGACAGAGGAAATATAGATTATAGTGTACCTAGTACCAGTAAATCGTATAAATCCTGTTCACCTATATCTAGCACTTCCATTATAAGAAATGTTACTCCTGAAAAACGGTTTAACAAACGCTCACCAAATTCACCAGGAAAGAAGACATCTAATAGATATAGCCCTAGTACAGTATTCTGTAAATCGTCCTCAGTTATTGATTTTAATGTAGAAACAATAGAAAACTTTATAAAAATTACTCCAAGCAAATCATCTAAAAAGCTTGTAAAGGAATCACCGCAAAAAAGTTTGTCTAAGAAACAATCCTCAATTCTAAAATACTTATCGCCGAGCCCGAGGTATGTATTACTATTTACTTATTTATAACTTCATTATATTTTATTTATATTTGGCATAATCACTTAGTAATAATAAGTATTTGGCAAGAATGAATTTTAAAATCATTAATCTTTAGTTCTAAGCTTGCTCAAGCAAATAATGAGAAAACACCAGAAATGTCCCCACTTAAGGCAATAGGAACGCCATCACTTTCCAAGGCTCGGATTAATTTAAACGTTAAGTTTGCAAGTTCTTCACCAAAGCATGTTGAAAATGTGAAACATAGTGATGATCTTCATATTAAACATATGCAGGAGACTCTTGATCTTTTAGATGTAGATGATAACTGGGAAAACTGTGATATTGTAAATACCTACCTGAAATGTATAACGATAAGTTGTTATTTATATTTTTTTCTATTATAGGAACATTATTATCTTGATTTAAGTACACCCCAACATTGTTCAGTGGTTGAATATATAAAGGAAAATAATGGTGTTATGATTATGGTATCGAGTACTGAATCTGGTGAAAGAGCTAAATGTAGATTAGAAGGATTTTGGTGAGTGATTATCAAATGTTTTCTGCTGACCATTAATACTTTAAATAAAACCATGCAAAAGAAAGTTTTTATTCCATGAAGATCCTATACAAAATGATAAGTCACGCTCATTTTTATTCTGGTATATTTTTGAATATAAATTAAAATTTAGTATTAATTTTGTTACCTGCACGTATAATTATTAATTACAGGATGTGGAGTAAAATACATGTTGGGTGTACAGTTTACATTACAGCTATCAAGGATTCACATGTATGGAAAGTAACAAATGAAAATGGTCTTATTGTATATCAACCTGATATTCTAATTTCGAACACTGCAGTTGTTGGTAAGACTTACAATTCTTTTTTTATCAGTTCTAGTTTATTAATGCAAGGATTTATCCCGCACTAAATATGATGGTGTTATGCCATCCATATCCCAAGCAGCAAAATTCAAATTTGCCGCAATTATTTTTACTAACTTCAACTGATTACTAAAATATCCATTAATACAATACAAAATTGTAGGTAATTTTATGATTTAATGTTGAAGTTACTAAAAATAATTGCGGCAAAATTGAATTGTGTTGCTGGGGATGTTTTTCCATCTACTGATGTGTATATTTTATCAATTGAATATTATTTTCGATTCTACTAACGACAATCATCTATTTTACTAATTTATTGGAAATTTACAGGTGCATTATTTTGTAAGAGACAGAGCGTTTTGAAAGAAAAATTTAGGGGTTTTGAACCTGAAAATAAAGTAATGGTAATTGGTGTCTTAATCCATACACTTTTACAAGGAGTTTTGAAAATTAAAACCGGGGATGCCCAAAAAATCGAACACATGCTGGATGATATTTTATCAACACGTAGTACTGTAAAAATGTTGTACAACATTTCTTTAAAATTAGAAGAGCTCAAGACTGAATTAATGCAATTTGTGCCTAGAATTGTTAAATTTATGAATGATTATGTGTTACAGCATTTTAACACCAAACAATTTGTAAATATAAAATATTTACCATTAAGACAGGTTTATTTTGTTATTGATTTTAGGGAAATGATTGGAGAGGTCATATCGATAGTATAAAAGATATAGAAGAAAACATATGGTGTCCACAATTAGGTATTAAAGGTAAAGTAGATGTAAGCATACAATGTGGCGAAAATATAATGCCACTGGAACTGAAAACTGGCCGTGCAAGGGTTTCTCTGGAGCATAGAGGTCAAGTAATGCTATACATTTTAATGATGTCAAAATTGGGTTACAAAGTTTCATCAGGGTTACTTCTCTATTTGAGGTATGTTATCATACTCATTTTCCATAGCATGCTGAATTGACATTTACCATTTTTATATACAATGAATCTACAAAATAATGAAACCCTCTTTTAGGTATGCAACTCAGTTGCATGGTAATACTAAAAAATAAAATGCCTGTACTGATTTTCATGTATATATAATTGATAGATAAAATTTGATAGGTTAGGTTTTTAGCGTTCTAGACAGAAATGGAATATTTAATTCGTTGCCAACTTATAAATTACATAATGTTATATTTGAGGTCACGTGGGTTTCGTTACTTTGTAGATTCATTGTTAACTGTTCCCTTAGCTACAGATTTGTTTCTTTAGAGATGGAGTTTTACAAGAAGTTTCGCATAACCATAAAGAAAAAAGAGATCTAATTTTATTACGAAATGAATTAACATATTTTTTAACGAGAAAAGTACAAGTGAATGACACTAATAAATGTAACATGAATGATATATCATGGAATGGCAAATTAAAAGCCTTTCAAGTACCTGAGCTTCCTGAGCCTATCAACCATTTCGCCTGTGAGAAATGCCCTTACAATATTATATGTTGTTGTTACTTAAGGTACTCACCTACTTTTATATACCATTTTAATTTTAATAAGAAACTTATTTTTCCAGATGTGAAAAAACTGATCTAACAAACAACAAAACGTTAAATAAGATAAATGAAAATAATTTATCTCATTTAAGTGATTTGCATATACAATATTTTGTTCACTTTAGTAATTTACTAGATTTGGAAGGTTCCGAAAAATGTGGAAAGTACGTCAGTGCGATATACACAAAAACACCACAAGAAAGGTAAAAAAAATCCTTTATCCAACTTTTATTATTGTCTTGTAATTGCCAGTAGATTGGTTAAAGAAACATGGTAAGGAAACGCTTACTGATGAGCGGGCGTACGCGCTCATCAGTGAGCGTTTGTAAACGCACGCGCACATAAGCGGTACCGTAAGAACATTCATTTTATGACTCTCGCACGCGAGCGTTCATATTTACTAAAACTTACTAAATTTTGAGTTTCTACAATCCTAAAATCAATTTATTGGGGAATCGAATTTAATTCGCGAGCGAATTTTAAGAGGCTAAATAAAAGTATAGGAAGCAGGCATTGGTATTCTGCTATGCATTGCAAAACCTTTATCTGTCAGTGTTTACAGTACTTTTTTTCTTTTTATTGTGATCATGACAATAATTCCCTATCACTATTACCAGAGTCATCCACCTTCTTTTTATACATTTATAAATGTTTATTATTAGAAAGTATTTTTCCGCATAACAATTTACCACAATTGTCGATTAAATACAATGATTTATCGATCTATGCACTCTATTTCGTATATCTATTGATGAAAAATTGCAAAGACTGTGAGCTGGTATCACTAATAGAAGTAGCACTGATGAAACCGTCTCTTTTCACACAGCTACCTGAAGGTAATGATAAAAATAATACACAGTATATCGGAAATTCCACACACAACGGATTTCATTAATTCTGTACATATGTTTTGAGGGATAAGTGTAGATTAGCGAAAAATAGAGATATATGTACGATCTTTTTCAATTTAAATGCGAATCAAAACTGGACAAATAAATCTTCGATCGTTTATACAACTTAAAGTACACGTCCATATAGATCTATATGCCAGATATTTCGTGATTCGGATCTTGGTTGGCAATTGATGCCCACGTGCTCTCGAAACATACAAGGCATTAGTGTAGCAAAGCTCGATATAGCCGTTATCACATAAGATATCAAAAAAATTATTTACGAAAATTGTAGATAGTCTTACACATAACATTTTAAAATTATTTTAATATATACAAGCTGTTTCATATCACCTTGGTGAACCAAACATACGTTTCCTTTCATGGAATTCCCTGTATATTATTCCAGATTTAGACACTTCCAATCTACAATTTCATTGAATTATACAGCGTGTTTCAGAAGTTACGGTCAACTTTATATGATAATCGCTGTAAGTGCAAGGTCTTGTATACGACAAACGACACACTTTGAAATTTTTTACATGCATAGATTTTTGATATTCGACCGGTTTTATAGCAGAGTGACATTTTATCAAAATTGTCAAAACTGAATACAGGGCGAGTCGAAACTTAAATACATTAATTTTTCGATTATTTTAAATGGATCAGTCTGTATTTTATATCTTAAAAAGGAAGAATAGTTTAGGTACTTTCATTTTTACTAAGCACCCTCTATACCTAAAGTTATTAATTTCTAAGATATTTTAAAGTCTCTATAAAATTGAGATTTTCAGAAATTATTTTTATGTAACGAGTTAATCGTGAAAAAATGGCAGTAAGACAGTCTTACGTCTTAATTACGTAATTATCTAATTGGATCACACTTTTTGGAAGGACGAGTGGATGGTCAAGCATATTTAGATTTTTTTGAAAATCATTTATCGTTGTTATTGGAAAACGTTCTCCTAAACCTTCGTCAAAGGATGTGGTATCTGCATGATGAAGCTTCGTTACTTCACACTAGGTTAATACACGATCATCTAAACACCAATATCCCTGAAAAATGCATAAGGAAAGGAGAATCCTTTGAGTGACTAGCTCGATCATCAGAGTTCACTAAAATTAACTTCTTCATGTGGTCGTATGTAAAAAGAGCCTTATATAGTAAACATCACCAACTACACAAGGTGATTCAGTTTTGACAATTTTGAAAAATGGCACTATGCTATAAAACTGGCCGAATATCAAAAACCTATGCAAGTAAAAAAAATTTAGATTGTGTCGTTTGCAGTATACAGCACCTTGAGCTGAAATTTTGCGTACTCTATCCGCATCCGCTCTCTTAGTAGTAAAAATTATCCGCACCCACAAAAATTTAGCGGATATCCGCGGGTATGCAGGGCTCTATAGATTAGATACATGATCAAATACACAAACGTGCGCAACACGATTAAAAAATATATTTGCTGTAATAGCGGATAGCCTTGAAGTTGCATATTTAAAAATCATACCATAATATTCGCGTTGATATAGACAACATTTTATCTATGTTTTCATTCATTTTCCATATAATTACAGAGAAATTCTTGGAAGATGTATTACTTTTGTAAAAGTTATTAATAGTGTTATTGAATATGATGGTTTGTATGAACATACTTTTGAAAAAGATGATGCTGGTAATAACACGAGCTTTCTTACGTATGGAATAGGAGATAGTAGCTATGTCATAATTAGTTCTTGTCAGAGGCCAGCCATTTCATCAGGCATAGTATCTTGTATAAATCATAAAACTATAACTATTGTATTAGATAGGTAACTACAATATTTATTACATTTTTTATGTCTCCATATTCATGTATAGTCTCTTACAGAAATTTGAAAACAATGTATCCAAATACACTGTTTCATATAGACACATATGATTCAAATAATGTGTTTGGGTTTAATTTTACGAGTTTGTCGTTAATATTGGAACCCACAGCGCTAGGAAAGCGTCTAAGACAGCTGATAATTGATAAAGAACCACCAACATTTAAATTAAAATTGCCTAAAATTATTGCATCCAAGGGACCACTTATATTGAAAAAGTTAAATAAAGCACAACAGCGTGCTGTGTTAAGAGCATGTAGCGCCAATGACTATCTCTTAATTAAAGGAATGCCTGGAGCTGGTATGTCTTTTTATATTACTTAATCCTTTTTAATTGTATAAAATAATAGGATAGGGTGGGTTGAAATAGTTGAACTAAAGTTAAAAATAGCCTTACCACCGCCATGAGTAAAAGACTCTAGAAACATATTTCACTAAGTGTCCATCCCCAGTTGATTCTACAAAGGTAATAGGTGTTAGGTGTGGTATGTTTTGTTAAGCTAAACGTTGGAATATACGCTCTCCACCAGAACACCAGTGGAAGGTTTTTCCAAGGTTGTACCTTAACCAGGGATACTACGTCTAACACTTTTTTCCTTTGAGGTGGCAAGGGTATTTTTTGTTTTAGTTGTACTTTTTAATTATGAAATGCATTCGCACATGAGAAACATTAAATGTTGTAATGTTTAGAAGTGAAGCTTTTCTTTTTTTAGGTAAAACAGCAACTATCGTCGCTCTAGTACAACTTCTAGTACAATTAGGTGATTCTGTTCTAATAACTAGTCATACTCATGCTGCTGTTGATAATGTATGCCTTCGTTTGAAGAAATGCGGCGTTAAAGTACTACGTTTGGGCTCAATTGGTAGAATACACCCAGATATTCGGTCAATGTCTGAGTATGAATTAACAAAAAGATGTAAAACCCCTGAAGAGCTGGAAGAGATCTACTCAAAGGCGGTATGTTAACTAAACCAAACGGTTTTAGCAATAAAAAATGTACATATATAGAAAGTAATTGCAGTAACTTGCCTTGGAGCAAAACATCCAATTTTTAATAAACGTATTCTGGACGTTTGCATAGTGGATGAAAGCACCCAAGTGATTCAGTGTTCGCTATTTCGCCCAATTTCAGCGTCAAAAAAATTTATATTGATTGGTGACCCGGACCAATTATCTCCTGTGGTTAAAAATATTGATGCCATGTGAGTAGTAAAGACTATATATGTATTTCGAGAATGAAGAATTCACCAAAATAAAGTAGTTTAAAAGGGGCAGGCAGTACGACAGGAGATAAGCTGTGGTATTGCCAGTCTTGTTGGTCAAGCAACAATATGCGTAACCAGTTGTTAGGTGGTGGCCGTTAGCTGACACGTGTCTGTGACTTGATGTGTGCTGCACCTCAAGCTATCAAAAGTACATGCTTAAAACTAAGAAGAAAATTAGATAGTTAGCATTATAACCACAGCTCGACGGGTTTTATGGGATGATTCATTTTTAACAGGGTCGGCCGCAGGTGTAAGCGCACATTTATATCAGTATCTCCTAGTGTGCTTGCTAAGTTTGGAGTAGTTTTGAGTACATATTTCTCGTATTTAGATACACTAGGAGAAAGAACTATCCGGGCAGTCGAGCAAGAGAAAAGATACACACACACCGCGGCTAGTGGGAATGAATCCCATATCTAAATCACAATATTTAAATTACAAAAAATTGCATTTAAATTCGTTCGCCGAGTCTCTACGAAATTCCGCAGATAAAAACTTCAAAGGAATGATGATATATTTTTGTCTCTATTTGTTGAACGGAAAGATTTATAAATTGTATCTAACAGATACTTTAATATTGCTTTTCTTTTATTATTATTGATACTTTCTCTTATACTCTATCAGTAATATACCTATGTATACTCTGTATTATACAAGGCACTTACATATGTTTTGTTGCAAGAAAAGAGGAATACGAATCATTTATTGTGTATTACCAAATAAAAAAGTAGATATAGTTTACACTTTAGTATACTATCATTTATAAATGAGTGTTGTTTAGTATATTAGTTAAGAAAAAGCTGGTGCGAATAGAAAAATGTAAGACATTTTGAAAACATATCTACATTTTAAAATACAGTAAACCAATTCTTGATGGTCCAAAACACAAAAACCTGATGTGATTCGTTCCTTACTTTACTTATTTGAGGTCTTAGCTTTGATATTACTTGAAGTGGTAATGTCATCCGCCTGGGCCGTCGATCGCGCCTTCCACCTCGGCCACTTGGTCCTATTGTGGAGCGGATGCCATCCTAGAGTTCATCAAACAAGTCCAGGCCCTACCTCAAAGACCTGGACTTGTTGGATGAAATCCATCATCCCAACAATTAAATTCTTTGAAATAAAATATTAAAATAACAATCTGCTGTATTAGATCGAGTTACTAAGGAATTAAAGAGTGTTCGAGGCGAATTTGGCGATAAATTAGGATGAAAAGTATCTGCAGTTTTTAATTGAAATCCAGATTTAAATACTTTGTATCAATTGTGTAAAGCATGTGATAGTTCTGGTATAATTTTCTAGAAATTTTATAACTTATTTTAACACTGATCCCTTCACTAGTTGTGACGTAGAACGTTTTTTTTTTCAATATTTAAAGATGTACTTACATCTAAACGGACAGGTTAAAAGTCTTATAACCAGTGGCGGCTCATCGGGGGTGGCTGGGTAGGCATTGCCCACCCAAACGTGAAGAAAATCAAAATTTATTTATTTTTAATAATGATAATAATAAATGTACAGTGTTTGTGCCTACTACCGAGAGAGCAAAAATGAATGTCATGTCTGAAGTTGCAGTAAATGAATAAAAAAAAATACAAACAAACATATATATAACCGGTAAGACAATGGAAGACAATGTTGCTGAAAACTTCAGACATGACAATCATTTTTGCTCTCCGTACTGCCCACCCATTAAGAATATTGCAACTATATAGTGTTCGCCAAAAATATTACAACTTACCGACATTTTTTTATCGAGAAATTTTTTTGTCAGAACAGGTAAATAAGAATTTAATAATACATTTTTGGGAAATAATCTTCTATTATAACATAATAAAACGTGATTATATGGTTTAAATAGACAATTACAATAAAAATTTAGTACAGACATTATTTTATTTGAAATATTTTTATCCTATTTACGAATGTAATAGTGCTATATTTCTTACTAAGCTGTAATACATACATATGTAAGTATTATGACAAACTTTTGCAGTGTTATTTACTATGTATCAGAAGTGATCTTATTGAATCAATATTTAGTGTAATATAAATGTAAATGAATTTATAACGTTATATATATATATATATATAATTTATTGAGAAAATTGTTACCGTTCTATATTTGTCTATAGCAAATTATAATAACTCCACCAATTGCCTTGCAGCATAAAGATTTATTTATAATATTCAAATTTTATTCAATTCTCTGCACTTATTTACATAAGGAAAAGACGGACAAAGAACAGGAAATAATATTTTATAATATATTGTGATAAGCTGAATCATACAACAGATTATTATGTTAACGTTATTTTTTACTGTATTGTACGTAAATTATACTCATATATCACTTTAGTGTAAAATCACTTACACAAAAACAAAACCTTGAAATCACTAATTATCAGTGTCTAATAAAACTTCAATATATGTTGAACCAGAAAACAGAAGAAAAAATACCAAGAACTATCTACGCCAAACCGAACCCTAGAACAAAAATATTTGAAATTTCCCTAGCCGTTACGTTGCTTGATGACGCGCGTGGGTGCACTACGTTATGCGCACTAGGAATCAGTTTTTGACCATCTTACCAGCATGCCTATTATAATTGTATCATGATACCCACTAGCCGCCGCTGCTTATAACAACAGTAAATTCAGATCTTTTGCAGCAGTCTCAGCCATAATGCATTTATTTGTACGCACTAATACTTATTTCCATACAAAAACTTTTTACATGTAGTATGCCAGAACATTTGTTTTAATGAGATTTAAAATTTAATGCTCGCTAACAGCCTCATTGAGGCTCTGACTTGCCAATATTCGAGTAACGCGCTATACGGCGATAACGCATCCCATAAATGCCGTCTCGCTATGATTATAACTTTGGATAAAATTAGAAACAACAAATTAATGTTTCATTAATCACTATAAGAAAACTAGCTTTATTGTTTTATGTTCATTACATTCAAAATATGTTCATTTAGAGACTAAAAATAACATACTTTTTTAACAGAAAATATGGTTTGTCTGAAAGTTTGTTTGAACGGCTTGAAAATCCCGAGGCTACAGTTACACTTAACATAAACTATCGGATGAATAAAACTATAACAAAACTTGCAAATATATTGACATATGAGGGTGAATTAGAAGTAGCTAATGATACTATTGGTAATGCAACTATGGAAATCTCAAACTCTCATGTAAGTAACGATAAAAAGTTTTGATATAGTCAAAATCGCATAAATTTATGTTTTTAATTAAAAAAACACTATTTTCAGAGTTTTCTTGAAGCGTATAGTAAAGAGAGGTGGTTAACAGCAACATTAGATGAATCGCTAAACAACGCAGTTAAAGTATTGGATACAGGACCAGTGTGGCAAAATATGAAAAACAATATAAAATATAGTGACGAATTAAACGTAAATACTTATGAAATTGCCATAGTAAAATATCTTATTACAGCTTTACTAAAGGTAATCAAAATTTCAGTAAAATATGCATATACCGTGGTCGCAATGCATTAATTATAGTATTGAGGTTTTATACTACGCATAAGGTGACTACGCTATATGCACCGATGCCAATTCTCAAACGAAGCGATATTAGGCGTTAGGTGGTGGGAGAACGCACATGCATGATGCATGAGATTCGCATTCTGCTGCAACCATTGTTTGGGTGCGCATCGCTTGATTCTCGGCGCGTACATATTAGTAGCACATATCTTTCAATATGTTTGTTTATAGTACCAATGAGAAAATACAAATTATAAAATGGTATTACGCCAGCAGTAATTTAAAAGAAATCATTGGGCGATTTGCTTTTGCGTTCGTAAATCGTCCTATTCCCACTGAACTAACTATTAAATATTATTTGTAAGTTTGAAAAGTGTGGATGCCTGACGAATTGTAGAAAATGTTTTTTTAGAATGGGTATTTCTTTTTCTTTTATTGTTATTTTTTTATTTGTACGCGGAGAATAGTTTTGGTGTATATCCTGACAAGTGGGACACAGAACAAAATACATGTTTTTAAATGTAATTCGTAAATTTTGCGACGTACACATGCGAAGTACACTCCGACAGTATTGAATGCGTACCAACTGCTCTAGAAAGAAGTCACAGTATCGACACAGAATATCTAACAATATCGATGCAACGTCTCCCACTCCAAACCAAGCAATCTGTCTCTCCCAGAGTATGACTATAGGCATTTGGCAATGGCGCTATATGTTTGTATCTATTTTATAGTGACGCGCTCTTTCCAACTCTCTGCTTTCCGATACTATAGTTAATTTTTTGCGAGTATGGTATTTATTATTGCATTTTTATTTCAGGGAGGGATATCTTGTAATTCTATAGGTGTGATATCGCCTTATGTGGGCCAAGTTTCGCAATTATCGTTAGCTTTGCGTGATACTAGGGTAGATATTAATACCATCGACCAATTCCAAGGACGAGATAAAGAGATTATAATATGTTCTTGTGTACTATCGCGAGATATTGCCAAGAATAATAACAAAGTTAGTTTTTCCAATATTGTGCTATCAGTATAAAGGCTGAATAATGTTTTAGTATCACATTTTGGAAGACAAAAGAAGACTGAATGTAGCTATTACCAGAGCAAAACACAAACTAATTTTAGTATGCGATTTAACGGCTGTAAAAAATTTCTCCCCGTTCAGGAGTTTGTTGGTGGATTTGTCACCACATTGTTTGATAAGGCTAAAAGAAGGCGAAGATGGTTTTAATTGGGATACCGTTCAGTTATAGCTGCCATGTTATGCAATATATTCCAAGAAATTACTTTTTTTTTACTTTTTATATAAAATTGATTCTTATAAGAGTAGATTTTAAAATTCTATACAAAGAATTAAATAATTTTCTAGTAGTTTATTTAAATGTAACAACAAATTGTAATCAAGATTTGTCAATAATAAAGGATTGAATATTACGTTAATTTTTATTTAAATTGCTGGTTTTCCATAATTAAAAATCACACAATATGATTGTTGGTAGAATCAGTGTTTGTAACGTAAGAACTAAAATAAGGTGGCGGGTGGTTGGCGGCTTTGAGAGTATCATATGATGATCTATGATAGTTCACACTTCAATAAATTTTACTTATGAAAAGTTTATTTTCATAAGTGTGAACTATTTACACAGAGTGTAGATAACCCATTTAAAAACATTTCTCGATAAAGTCTACCATAATAGACGAGATAAGTCAGTTATAATAATAATAGACACAGAAATCGGAACATATCTACCTTTTAAATGTCGGGCTATATTTCCTAAGCACGGCCTTGAGGCTTGGCTAACTATTTATATTATTTAAGGCGTTTTTTCGCCACATAGCGGTTTGAAAACGCTGCGACAAAAGTGCTTCGAGAAACGTTTATACCTTACATTAAGGAAGTAATTAAGATATATTGTATTAGTGAGATGACAATTTAGGTAAATATGATGGATAGGCAGTAAGCTGGAAGAAGTTATATTATAAAAATGTCTATATTACTTTTTCTAACCCCTCCAAAAGTCAATACCATATACTCAATACCTGTCAATTCCTGTACTGTGCGCAGGAGTAGTCATTTGTCACCAATTCGAAAAGATGCATTTTAGCGAAGGCAAAATTGATGACGTATAATATTAAAATGCTTTAAAAACTTGTTTCAAAACTCTATGTCGCGAAGAAACGCCTTTAGATATTGCCTGTGTTTAATTTTTGCTCATGTCACATTTAGTTGTTGTCTATGTCTATGGTTGTTGTTCTGTGGTTTCTTCCTAGTTCTTTTCAGTTTTATTTAGTTCCGGTGGTCGACCTTCTTCATTTGTTTTCAACAATTAGTTGGTGTCGTTGGTGATTCCCCTTTCCAACTGAAATTTGCGTGTTATAAAGGCTTTCCTAAAAGCTAGTGGAAATTACTACACTTAAATACAAGCAAGAATCCAGTTTTTTTGATTATCTTTAGGTTAGTAGCAATACTTTTATAGTATGTTAGATATGATGGTTTGCATAGGTAAATTCCAATGTATTTGATATGTTACAGCATGGGTAAGAACAAAAAAAAGAAGAGTAAAACATCGTCTTCCGCTCTTAACAATTCTAAAAATGAGAAAAACAGAAAATCAAGTGATAGTAAAACCATGAAAAATTCAGAACAAGACTTTGCGATATCTAATATAGAAGAACAAAGTGTGGAGCGTGTTGAAAATGATGCTCCTGATCAACTATGCGCAAATACCATTGATAAAGAAACAGAAGCAATGGATATTGAAAGTAATGATATTCATAAAGGAAACAAGGTAGAAAATACTGATCATGTATTAGAAAATATGGAGGGTAATCAAAATAATACAAGTAATGAATATTCTTGTGATCAGAATAGGAAAATGAAGGTGTCAAATACTGGTAGGAATTCACAGTTTAATGAAGTTGGTAAAAACACAAAATTAAATGAAATGCAAAAAAATAAAAAATCTCATAAAAAGTCAAAAAGAATAGATGAACACAAAAACACAGATAAAGAAGCTAGTAATACTTGTACAATTCCAAGTACATCCAAAGAATTAGTATATGCTGCATGGGATAATGCATGTTCAGAAATAGATAGCTCATTTAAGAAAAAATCTTTTGAAAATAAGAACAAAGAGTACCAACAAGTTAATAATTGGGATGTAGGGAATGATGCGGATAAGTACAACAGTGAGAAATTTGGAAAGAAACCAATTAACAGGTCAGATCAGCCCAAGCATTCTAATTCCAGAAATAATTCAAAATCCTGTGAAAGAGACAACAAAGATTATCAGCGATTTAAGCAGAAATATATAAGTGAAAAGGAAAACATGGATTTTAGGGTAGTGAATGAAACACAAGGAGATTTATTCACTGCGGGGCCCGAATATTCATTGGGTCATTGCGTGGCAGAAGACATGAACATGGGAAGTGGTATAGCAGTTACTTTTAGGTGAGTTTCTTAAGTTACTTTATGTCCGCATATACTTGGATTTAAATATTTTCATTTTATTTCATTCGTTTTAATCAGTTATTTATTTGGTTGATATGGATGATGTTACTAAAATTATTTGATTTCAAATAAAATGTTATATTAAATATTTGCAAAATATGTAGCAACTGTATTGACAGTATTACAATATATTAGGTGGAAATATATTATTATATATACACTGCCAAAAAAGTAAACTTGGACGATACACAGTAAACTTGTAGGAAAGCTAGGATTGCTTATAACAGATATTTTGCCTGTATGCACAAACGCCATAAGGTACAACATCACTTGCAATCTGTCCACCAATACTGCCTCGCCGCATGCCAATCGTCCAAGTTTAGTTTTGTCCCATGGACAATATGGTATGCAATAGGGAACTTGGCAAAAAGCAGCTATGTTCTACAATTGTAGCGATGTACGTTCGTTCTCAAAAACCTGTAGAAATGCAATTTAGGATCCCAGCAGGAGTACAAGAAATAAAATATTTAACAGTATTGAATTTCTTATACTCTGACCATATCAAAGATTGTTTAACAGCATTTGAAGGCTTCTCAGTTTCAATATTTAAACGATTTATAATGCATAAAACATTTCTGTATCCAGCTCGAATTGTTAGTAGTAAATTTAACTTTACTGTATCAGTACTAGGTGAATATATACATTTTCTTAAATTTTTACTAATGAGTGACAATGATTTTGTAAATATTTTTGAAGAGTAATTCTCACTTATGCCAAAATCATGCCCAAGTCAAATCATTGCCCTGTTCCTCTATGACGTCATCCGGCTTTGCGCGCTTTAGAAGTCGTTTGAAATGATTTCTAAACGCGGGAAACTTTAATCATTTTATACCAAGCTATTACTGGTTTTTAAGAAATGATTAGGGTGGTCCATATTTTTCGACTTTTGAATTATTGTCACGGCACTTTGTCATACGATTCTATACATCAAAATATGAAACAGATTTTTTTCTTTTCATTTTTCGACAAGAGGTCGCTACCAGTTGTTAAACTTTAACAAAAAACATTGTATGGCCAATTCAACTATGAGTCTCATTAATTGATACATTTAAGTGTTTATTTATCGTTTTTAAAGTGAAATATGCAGAGACTCGCATAGGGAGGATGTGATCCGTCAGAGTTTAATGTCAATAGATCTTCCATTCGTCGGCACCGTGTGAAAAATCGAAAAGTAGTCGTAGTCTCTCAAAAACGAGTTCAAACCTAATTTGCCATTAACAATTCATTGGGATAGCAAGCTAATAGAAGATATTACTGGGCATGAAACTGTAGATCGACCGCCAATTTTGGTATCAGGACATGGAGTTGATCAACCTCTAGCACTTTCAAAATTGGAACGTGGAACTAGTGAAGCATGAGCGTCAGCTGTCTACGGAACATTAAATTCATGGAATTTGAGCGATAAGGTAAATTTTGTTTATGTTTTGACATAACTGCTGTAAACACCGTTTAAGAAATGGAGTATGCGTTCTTTTGGAGCGAAAAATTGACAAAGAAATGCTTAGGCTTGCTTGTCGTCGCCACATAATGGAAATTATGATGTCAGCTGTAGTGGATCAATATCTCGCTCAGTCTAGTGGTCCTGATATACAATTATTCAAAAGGTTTAAGAAAAATTGGGACAAAATTCACCAAAGCGACTACAAAACAATAATTTATGACGCCGACTCAAACATCCTTGTAGAAGTGACCGCAGACAGGATTTCTTTTGCGGAAAAACAACAAGTACATCAACCTCGAGATGACTACAGGGAACTGTTGAATCTCACGATCATTTTTTTAGGAGGAGTTCCCGAAAAAGGTGTTTCATTTAGGAGACCTGCTGGTCTACACCGAGCTAGATGGATGTACTGCTTGAAAATTTTCCTATGTAAACATCAGTTTAAACTAACAAAAAAGGATAAGAAAGCTGTGAGAGGAATATGCATTTTCACAGTGATGATATATATAAAATATTGGTTTCAAGCCTCTACCGCGTGGTCAGCACCAAGAAACGACTTACAATTATTGAAAGACCTTACGGCCTTTGAAAGAATTAACCAAAACACAGCTACTGTTGCCCTGAAAAGAATACTGGGCCATTTGTGGTATTTTTCGGAAGAGCTGGTTTATTTTGCATTTTTCGACTACAGACTTCAGTTCAAGATAAGAAGAAAACGGTAGGTGCACTAAAAATCGATGGCATAGAAGATTGCCCAAAAAGAAAAAAACATTGATGTCAAACACATCCACGAAAAAAATATTGAAAACTTCGTGGGTGGCAACTCCTTACGATTCTTTCAGATCCTGGATATCTCATGAAATTTTTTGAATAAGGGTGTGGAAACTTGGAACGATGACGCTGATTTTGTGGCTGCAAAAAAAAAATCGTTCATTCTATGCGAGTAGTAAATGATATAGCTGAGCGTCGAGTTTCTTTAATGGAGGAATATAAAAAATTGATTACAACCAATGAAGAACAAAAGAAATGTTTGCTTTTGTTGGTGAAAGAGTATAGAAAAAAATACTCTAATACCAACAAATCAACCCTCGTTTCTTAATAATAAATGGTTTAAATATTTCAATGATATATCTTAATTTGTAATAATAACAATAATTTTGCATTCTAAATGTCTTGGCTTATTAATAAAAATATCCAACAAATGTAGAGATTTTGAGTTTTCATTTTTAAAATTCAAACCTTGGTAAATATTCGTTAAATATTTTGAAAAAAAAATACTGAAATAGTTTCATAAGGTATATAATCAAATTATGTGGTGCCCCGTGAAATTAAAGAAAAAATTGTTTTTCTTAGGAATAAGGGCCACCCTAGAAATATTTGGGGAATACTCCTTTTAGATAGAACAAAATGATATTATGATAAAAAATTTAAAAAAATTGTAAAGTTTCCTATTATTGAAATATGAATAACATAAATTATTGCTGTAATTTTTAACTTATGCAATTTTAGGCAAAATTTTAAAAGGGTACCAGAACTACTAGATCAAAGACAAACCCAAGGAAATGTAGCCATTCTTGAAGATAGTAAACGTTATATATACTATCTGGTAACTAAAAGGGTATCAAATGGTAAACCTACCTATGTAACAATGTGGTCATCTTTACAAAAGATGAAAGAGCATATTACAGCTAATAGTGTGAAAAAATTAGCTTTGCCGCGTATAGGATGTGGATTAGATAGCCTAGAATGGATATTGATTAAGAAAATGTTAGAATACATTTTCCATGAAGTAGATATTGAGATCAAGATATATAATTTCCAACAGGTGTGTTTATTGATATTTTATAGTTTTTTGTTAAATATTGGGGCAGTAATATTAACATTGTCATCATATACATTGTATTTACTATTTATTTATTATACTTATAATTTGATCACAAATATAAATAAGCCAACAAATTGTAAATTAACATTAACTTTTGTGTAACTTTATATTTTTCCAAGCAGACTGAGCGTCTGCTTGGTTTGGTTAACTTATGTTTCTGTCATGTGCATATAAGCTAACACAATTAGTTGTCTGCACCATTTGTTTCAGAATTATGGCAAGACTAAACAAAAGTTACAAACCAAAGCAGTTTCAAATAAGGAAACAGATAAAAATAAATCCAAAAAGCAGAACTCACGGAGAAAATAAGCAGCTTTTCCTCAATCTGATAGTAATAGTGTACATAAGTACATATATACTAAGATATTTTTATATTATTAATAAACGCATCAAGTATAACGCGTTTGACTTATTACATATGTATATGATTTTATTAAAGAAATTAAATATCTTATACTTTTTACATATTAAATTAAGATAATTAAGTTTTTTTTTCAATTTAGGCACATCGAAAATGTGTTCTCTGTATTCATGTTTCAAACAGTAGAATCCTACTAATGGAATTTTCAGTTTTCATCATTCTATACCGGTGTTACCACATTTTGGTCTCTTATCTGTCTAATGCATTGTAGGATCCAGATGCCCCTACTCCAAAAAAACTGCGTAAATGTAGAGTAGTGAACTATCCTAAACCTCTTTCTGATATTGAACGTGGTACTATTGTGGTTTACTTTGGATCAGAGGATGGTCACGAAACCGAAGAAATAACATCATTGTGTAGGAAGTTTCCATATATTAGATATAGCTACAAAACTGGAAAAAAAGAAATTGGAAACTTTGTTCTTACGCATCGACACATTGATGAATATAAATTTTATGGGTGCATTGTCAAAAAACGCCATACGGATCCGTTCTGTTTCACGCATTTTCAAAAGTGTTTAAGCAGTATTCAATCTGGAAATAGAAAGGATGGTTACGAATACATTGCATTTCAAGCTTTCCTAGAAGATGGATCAATTTTGACCGTATCAAAAATTATTAATTTGATGCGTAACGCAATGACTCTTGTTGATGTGTATGTATGTTGGCCAGAAGAGTTACAGAAACATATGCCTCATAATTACAATTAAGATAAAAAATCTATTGTTGCTTTGTTCACGCTTAATAAGCTTTTCAGGTGGCTATTTATAAATGTTATAAAATAATACCAATGAAATTTCATTGTTAGTGTTAGAAACCTTATATTAAACTTATTTTAACCATATTTCCACGAGTTTTAATAATTTCTACCCCTTATACATACAAGTAAACATATAATATATAAATAGCGGGGGTCCTACAGCCTTTGCCGCATTTCGGCTTCCATTCCTCTGTCCTTTCAGCCGTTTTCTCCTATTGCTCTATTCTTCATGAATTGGTCGATACCCTGCTTCCATGTTCTAGGGGGTCGTCTTGTCTTGCTTCGGTTAGGTGCTACATATTGAAGGGCTCTCTTTGGCCGTCGATGTGCCTCCATTCTCATTACATGACCATACCAAAGCAGCTGTCTAGTCTATTCTATCCAGACTCTCCCCGTTTTTCTCCTTAACTCCTGATTTGGGATAGTGCTCCCCTCTTGATATTTGGCACGCTCTTCACACAAGTAAACTGTTCAACAGTAATTCCAAATATGATAAAACCTGAATTATTGAGTATTTCGTTGTGAATTTTTTTTGGTGGATGTATAAAAGGATTTGTAGGTCTTAAATAAATTATTTCATTTGGAAGATATGTATATTACTGAAATATAAATAATTTACATGCGTGTACATCTATAGTTCCACCACAAAAACTACACATTCAAGTATTGGTATAGATATAAGTTATAGATAATAAATAGACGGCGACTAGATTTCAGGTACGATGCTTTTTCGAGAAATACTACGAATAGTGAATATACAGGATGTCGAGCAACCTCATTTAGACATTTTAAATATTGAACAACTTTTATATCTTAATAAGAACGAAATATTTTAAAAGGTATTTACAATAGGTTCCGACTGAAATCCCTGGTTACGTTTCAAATGAACAGTCAATGCGCAATACAGTAACCCATGGTGAGTTACTATCATTTTTTGGAATAACTATGAGGTCTTTATGAATATAGCGTATTTATTCTAATTGGCACCGCTATTCCAATAACCGCCGCAAGAAAATGATGCTGAATGACTGCACTCTAATAAATACCGCATCTTTATCAGAAGTGCGTACAATCAACGTCAAGTAGGTAGGGGAATCCCCTTTAACCACATTCAGATTGAATTCCGTAGGTGATACTAAAACGATGCCGTACTAAACTAAGTAAGCAAAAGAATAAAAATGAGGATTTGGTTCGATTCGCCGCAAAGATAGATGCCCTAACTGATTAAACGCCGCGGCGCCTATAAGAATAAGTACGGTAATATACAAATCGACTCCATCTTTAGTGCACTTTCTATGCTTCAAATCTTGAAACGGGGTTATTCAACACCCTGTATATTTTCTTGCCTTAAATACATAATAAATAAACAATATATTAATAGTTATAAACTAATATTTGGTAGACTTGTTAAAATATCAAATTAAGGCAAAACAATGGTGTAAAATAAAGGTATTTTATTTTTTTACCTATTCACAAGAATTTTTTTGCAACATTACTACTGTAGCTATTAATCTATACAGCTTCTAACGTATGACTAGTGAGATGAGCAGATATAGAACATTTTTTGCAAGAAGAACGAGCATTCAGCATATAGAAGCACCAATATTTGCATCTTGTAATAGACTTTATAGACTCAAGCTACAATAAAGTTTCATATAATTTTGGTGGAGTGACTTCATACAATTTTGGTAGCTCAGCTTCTATTCGAATAACTTTCATATCGGAAACCAACTTCCAAGTACCATCCCTTAATTCAAATGTACTGCTGTAGCTGATTAGTTCTTGTGATTTATCACTATCTAAGTCTGCAATAAAAAGTGAACCTTCTTGGTTTGTTAGTTCAGGTTGACATTTATATTCTCCATCTATAGGAAAACATAACTGTGTTACTTCAATTAAACTGGCATTAATAACATGAACATTAGTATCATTGAAAGTTATAAGGATGATCCGTTCGTTTATTATATTAGTGTGAATAGTTGCATGCGTGATGGAAAAGAAGTTTCGTTGATCTGTGTGATCCTTCTCCCACATTCTGTAACTAGACCATTGCCAAAGTTTCAGGACGTACCCATTTATATGTCCCTTCAATGATAGCATATTCGGTTTTGTCATTTTAAATGAAAATAAAGCGGGTTCCATAGTATAGCTACTAACATGTGAGAGTGACCATAATTGATTATCCTTATTATCCAATAAAATTATCGTACTTTGACAATCTGGACATGCACCTGTATTATTAATAAGAAGTTTGTGATCACCAAGCTTATATTCACAACGTGCAGTATCTATAGAATTTACTGTTAAAGAAGTAATATCAAAGCTTTTGTTATAATAACGATTTTCAATATCAGTATAAGTTATTTCATAGTACTTTGTTGTTGCATTTTTACAAGAATATGAAACATTCTTATCATACTTCAACACTTGTACTTCCAAACAATGTCTTAAAACAACTTTACTTAGAAGTACTCCAGTTCTTCCACAAACTATAACAAGTTTATTATGGTATCCTTTTGCACTAACTATTGTAATCATTTCATTTATACCATCTTTGTTTAGATCTGGTATAACTACTGGCATATCTATCTTATTAATTGCTTTAGTAGCTGTATTTTGATTATGTACATGGTATAAAATATCTCCAGATATTGGATCAACGGCTGTTAATCCCATGTCTCCTAACAATAAGCAGTCCTTCACGCCATCTCCATTTACGTCAATCAAATAACAATTTAAATCAACTGGTTCCTTTACTTGTGGAATGTACCATGCAATTCCACCATTGGCACCCAAGATACATGTTGCACCATTTTTGCTACTGCCATCATTGAAGCTTCTCTTAAAAAGCAAAGCTAAATTATAACTATTAGCAAATGCACTATTCACAACATTAATTCTGCCTTTGAACTCCAAATCTTCATGCTGATTTTCCCAGCTTGATATGTGCATTGGGCAGGTATCATTTTCAGAACATGGAAGAATCCACAAAAATATTGCTATTGTAAGAAAACAAGCTAGAATTGAAAACAAAAAGCAATATTTTCTAGCAAGGGACATGGACCTGAAACCATGTTTCATCTTTGTGTTGTCCATTACATGGTTTTGAATTATATACCCATTAGTGGATCGGTCAAAACCCTTGTGAATACCATTCACTGACTTCGCTGATATACTATCTATTTGCAATTCTTTTTCTGAGTCAGAGTCACTTATTGACTGCGGTAGTGGTGCATACATTCCTTGAGCAGCACTTGCCATAGTTGAAAATTATCAATGATTATCTAATTAAAACAAACATGGTTATAGATTGTTATAGATTAACAAAAGCTCGAATTTACTAATCAAAAATACTTTTTTAGGTTATCCTGAATTGACGGAACCTGGTTTGACAACACCGTGCCAGTGCCCAGAATGCACTGCGTATTCTACCGGGGCAATTCATAAAGTAACCGAACCAAAGTATGCCGCCATAGATTTGGTTTATAAGACATTTTATTGTAACAATAAAGGTTTGCATGACACGCATTTGTATGTTGTAATTAAAAATAGAAAAGACACATAGTTTCTTTATAAGTAGTTAATATTAATAAGATAGAATGTTAGTTTCGTTGAATTGTTAAATATTCACTATTCTGACAATGAACGACAAATATTAATCCAAACAGCAGTATGGTATATATAAATGGTTGTGAGTGCTATAATCAATGCATATTATCCAACACTAGCCTTCAATGTACAGAGGTATGAAAATAAAAATAAAAATTTTCAAAAACGCAAATTTGTTTGAAGAACTAAATAAGATTTTTCTGACGTAAATTTACAAAAGAATAAATGTTAAAATGACTATCCAGAACCAGTATACTACTACTTACTTTCTACTATTTACTTTTGTATATTTTTCAATTTCAATCTAAACAAAACTTTTATACTTATTTTCTTTGTATGGAATTTATAGAAATTGTCTCTTAATACAATTAATGTGTATATTTTTGATCGTTTTACCTACCTTGTCCGAATATTAGAATATTATAATATCCTAATTTGCATTTTATCACTTGTGCATTTCTAAATGTGACTAATTATCGGAACATAACATTAGTGAGTCAACATACCATTTTTTGCATATGTGTGTATAAATGTAAAATAGTTATTGTTTGGCATCCACAGAACGTTACTTCCAAAGAATATTAATTTAACTATTTAATAATAAAATATGTTTCGTTTCTATTTTAAATTACAACATAATTCGGTTATTCGACTTGATAATGGCAATCCACGTATTCCCGAAACACGTGTCGTCCCGAATTAATTAATACTTTGT
>JARFOC010000665.1:361349-398618 GCA_031763485.1 Osmoderma eremita | reverse complement strand
TACTCAACAAGGTGGTAAGGGGTATTTTTTAACTTAAATTTATTTTAAGCCACCGTATCCTATACCTAACCTAGATAACTGCTGCTTTTCGTTTCAGAAACCGGGCATACGTACAAGTTTGTATTACATCAATGTGTATTTTAATATCTTTAAGTTGAAGTTACTAAAAATAATTGCGGCAAATTTGAATTTTGCTGCTTGGGAAGTAAAGTGCACGATAAACTGCATTTCCATATTTAGAAGAAAAAGATCGGGGTTGGTAACGGAAGCTAACCAAAACATACGAAGTATCATCGCATATGTGGGTGAAAAAGATCTATGGTCCTTACAGGTCCTTATTTATAATCGTCCGTATCTATGCAACTGGCAACGCTTTATTTGAAGAAATCCTTCGCGGATGAAATGTCACTAGATTTGACATCTTATCATATGGTTATGCACTTGCTAAATGTGAAGTTGTGTTAAAAGTCGTCTGTTTTCGTTGCGAGAGCTATAGAATATTTTGCAAGGAATTGTGTTCACAATGGATAAGTTGACATTAATATCAGGGACATTGTTTTTAGCTGCTGATATTTTTGCGATTGTTAGCTTAGCAATGCCTGATTGGATTATAACGGAGATTGGAGGTAGTTACTGAACATCTTTGACTACCAACACTGCCTAATTTTTAAATACATTTTTTGTTGAAGGTAACACAAGATTGGGGCTTATGTGGACTTGTATGACCTTACACAATCGATCTCAAGTGTGTTTCACTCCTGACTTACAACCAGAATGGCTGTTGGCACTAGTTTGCATATTTGTAGGGTGTATTTGTATTACTACAACAATAATTTTATTGGCTTCTTCACATTGGGATAGAAATGTAGTGCCTTATGCACGATGGGTTGGATTCACAGCAAGTATGATATAGATATTTATATGTTTATATCAATTATTTTATTATATATGTTACAGTGGTCTTGTTTTGCTTAGCAGCTGTTATATTTCCAATGGGATTTCATGTTGATGAAATTGGTGGACAACCTTATCAATTACCAAATAGCCATCAAGTTGGAATTTCATATATTCTATTTGTACTAGCATTATGGATTACGGTAATATCTGAATTATTTGCTGGTAAAGTATGTCTTCCACATTTTTAAATATTTTCAATGGAAGATAACTTTTCTTTATAACAGCAGTAGTGTGTACTTGCTGTAATATTTACTCTAGACTCTATCCAAGTAAAAATGAGCTCTGAAAAATATCTGAACTAATGCAGGCTTCCCTTACCAATGACATTGACAAGTACAGTCACAAATTGCAAACCATAATGGTTAGGCTCACTTGCAGGTTATACTAAATTTTTGTCTCTAAAATACATGTAAAAACGACGGTACTGCCTGGGGGTTCACTTTAACTTAGATGGACTCTAGAAGTATGTGTAGATTTTTATTTGTATGAATCGAATAGTAAGGGAAAAAAACTGTTTGTAAAAAAAGTACAATTTTATTAGTCCGGTTTTCTTAAGGTACTTTAAAGTAAACCTTAAAGTAAAAGTATTTGGTATTAGATTTTTTTGTATTTGACAGTTTAGTGAATGCCACCTAAGTGGCAAGCTTATTGATTATGGCATTAAGGTTGCTGCATTTTTGCGAAAATTAAAAAGTGGACCACTTAACGTGATACACGCAAATATCAGAAACAAAGCAAAGATTTAAAATTCAGTGCAGGCAAAGTTGTTTTGGGCAGAGGGGAACACATTACTATTGTAATAAGAAATCTATGTTATTTTTTCAGTACGTGACAGAAAACAACTTAAATTTTTTTAAATGGAATGTGTACTTTATTTTACAATTATTAAAATTTTGGCATTTTTTGAATATCATGGGATAAATTACAAGATTTATTAATAACAAATACAAATTGAAAAATTTTGAAGCGGGTGAATTATCATTACCGAACACGTACTATGGTCAATCGCAATTTTGAATCATGAATACGGTTGCACAAGTTGTAATACGTATTATCAAATCAATTCAGCCTTTAAAAATCAGTACAGCGCTTATGGGAATACCCCACCAGAGTTAGTTCTACGCTAATATAATTTCAACAAACTTAAGTACTTTAGCCAAAAATATTACAAGAGAAAAAGTTATTACATAAATAAACACAAAAATGAACAATTTGAAAAGTATTTCAATTATTCGTGTTTAAATAACACCAACTTATTACATTTACCAGGAACATTTTTAATGGAATATATTTTGGGCTCCTGAAAACGTCTGGTATTAACATAAAATTTAATTATCAGTTTAATTAATTGAAACCGATTAATGTTAATTCCTAAACTACTAACCATTCACTTTTCCCCCATACTGTATAAGTTGTTTACCAATTTGTACCAGGTACGTCACGCACAAAGAAATGGGGTGGCGGAATAAGCAGATGTAATATACATCTATTGATGTATATCATCTGCCATTTTTGTGATTTACGGGAGAAGCAAAAATAGTTTTGTATTTATAATGGTGGACATAGATTTGTATCAATGCCATTGCTATTTATACTACAACAAAATCCTTTATACTTTATGATATGAAAATTCAAATTTGCCGCTATCATTTTTAGTAACTTCAACATTAAAGCATGAAATTACCTACAATTTTGTGTTACATTAATAGGTATCTTTATGTTAAAGTTACTAAAATAATTGCAACAAATTTAAATTTTGCTTTGTGGGTGAATGTCAAAAAAGTGCATTTTGAAAAAAGGTATTCCCGAAACACGTGTCGTCCCTAATTAATTAATACTTGTGCGGGAGGAGTAATCCGAACAGTGTGTACTTTCTTTTCAGTTTAAAAATATTTTGTTGGTTGTTGTATGACGTGAAACAATTTTAATGCAAAAATGTTGGGAATTTTAAATATTTGCCTCGTTTCTGTGATATTAGCGTCACCTCAATTAGTTCAGTCAGTGTATAAATATATGTATATACATATATACGGTTTTATGACATTACACGCCTTCCGGTTCCTAATCTCCAAGCCCTCTGATCATAACAGTTTTCCTCGTTTTTATTTCTCCTAGCCATTGCTTTCGTTATTCCTTGCATCCAAGCTGTTGCTGTTTTGCCACGCTTTTTCATTTCCCAAGGGATCCATTCCAATTGCTTTTCACGTTTGAAATACCCTTACCAGATTAGTTGTTCTTTTCCAATATATTCGGAAATTATTATTTCTTCTTGCAATTGTCTTCATTTATTATATGTTCCATTTCCCTTGCTAATAACTTGTTTTTATAATTTTTAGTTAATTGATGAACCGGTTTAAATACTCTTTTTTGTTTCTGCTAGTATATGTTTTTGCCGCTGTACTGAGTTTAAACCATCACCTGTTATTCGTTTTTCCTTCATTATCCTATCTTTAATTGTTTTGTCACATCTTCCCGTTTCTGTTTTTTTTTTTGTTTTTATGCACATATTTCTCACAATGTTTAATTTTTCTTGCTCCTAGTCCACAAATCCAGGCGTTTTCTATATATAAGTATTGAGTTCTTTTATTCATACTCACTTGCAACCCCTTTTTTTTATATTCCTCTATTAGTTTTCTTGTCATATACTCGACGTCTTCTTTGTCTTGCGCAATGACTACATTGAATAAAAATAACAAACAGTAAAATGAACATTTATTCATTAAAAATAGAAATTTTTTTTGTTTCGTAAAGAGGAAATCATATTGATATATATTGAAAATCAAGAATCTCATTTGAATATGAAAATGAGGACAGTAGCTAAGATAGTACTGTTTCGTGTTGTATCTCTAACAGAATGAAAGCTATACGAAGGCCCACATAGCGATACCACGTTAGCTACTGCCCACCCGTAACGTCAGCACCAACCGCCGCTGACTATAGATAGTGTACAATAATTTACGTTTATAAACAAACTATATTGTCAAAAGTATTATAGGATATAAATAATTTTGATACAATCTTTTTTTATATAAATAGTAAAGTTTTGTTTAAGAAATGTTGAATTTTTAATGCCAACCTTGTGTTAACCGTTTTATTCTTTATGGCAGCATTATTTCATGTATTAGGATACACAGTTGTGACACTAATTATACACACTAAATTAGTAGCAAATATTTAATAACGACGAAAACCGTTTTACATAATTCTCTCTTTACTGTACATATTGTAAAATACATTATATTGTATATAAAAAGATAATTTTTATAAATAGGTTCGTATTTCAACTCAGCTGTGATAGATTATAAAAGTGTAAAAGTAATAATTAATAAATTATATTACCCACGGTGTTACTCTTTCATTAATAGTATTATTTAAATGTAATAAATTTTCACGGACTGGGGGGCATGCTTACCTACTTTATGATAGACTAGAGTGTATTCCATTTCAGTCATTATGTATATTTCCACATTTACTATTACCTTTGTTTCTGGTTTGATTCGTATAAAGAACCTGTAAAGAAAATGGTTTGCTTCTTGTGTGGATTTACAGTAGTTAAATGGCTTCTTTCTTTATGGTATCCCGATCTATTAAAATTTAAATTATTTCAAATAGTCAATGGTGTTAACCGTTACTTCCACAATTTCTATTTTTAGTTACAACATAAAAATACGTGTAACGCAAACCTTTATTGTTACATTAAAATGTCTTAAAAATCATCTTTAATTTTTCTTTGGAACAGAGTATATCCATATCAAATCTATCGCGGCCTGTTTTGGTCCAAATACTTCATGAATTGCTCCGGTATATTGTCAATTGTCAGCCCCGGTACTCTGCCGTATATTATACTTCTCTATGATTGTATCACTCTTCATTAGGTTTGTGTATGGTGTGTGAAGTGTATGACTTGTTACTGCCCCTCCTCGCCGTAAGAGGGCAGCAGTGTTGATTTAACCTCACCACTGAAGGGTATCGGGAAAGGTACCGAGCTATATAAAAATCGATTGCCGCAACGGATATTCGAACCGTCGACATACCCCGCAGCCTATACTGCGCTATACCGAAAGAGGTCGATACGTAGTAGTACCACAAAGTAACTGTGACCTTGTTACCCTGTTTGTGGTAGTGCTACGAACTTATGGGACCAATAAAAGTTCTTTTGTCGAAATAAATAACGTAAGAGGTGTGAATGTCTTTATTTATAGACTATACTTTACACAATCAAAAGAAATTCACGTTTCATGAACATATTTTTATTATATAAAACTTATTTTAAAAAAGACGTATTGCACTAAAATGAAATCTAGTTTGACTACATAGATGTTATGTATATATAAACAGGACAATACTTCTCGAGATATAAATACGAATTTATAACTATGTACACAATCAAATTAAGATGAAAAATATTGATACAATCTAGGACCATTTGAACTCACTGTATCCTGTTTAATATTTAACAAATCCAACGAATTACTGTTAATAGGTGGTTTTTGAGATCGTAGTATACTTGCATACGTCATTCCATTGTATCTTTTAACTACTTCATCTATTGATTCTGTTTCTCCAACCCTTAAATTTGAAAACTCGGCATTTATCTCATGTTGCCAATCTTTTTTTGGTGCTTCATATCCAGATTTTCCTGGTAAATGCATTGTACAACCATTCTCTTCACTGTTTATATCTACCACTCGGGGAGGCATTCCTTGGCGTTTATAAAGTGGCAATGAGTGTGATACGCTTGCAACATCACCTGAAGAACATATTTCGTTGTTGGTTCTAACGTTCAAGCGCGTTGGGGTTGTAACATTTTCCAGTAAATACACGGGTTGATTTAGATTTATTTGATTTACCGGCTTATTATACCAGTTTAAGTCGGGTAATTGATCTTGAATATATGATTTGCAAGGACTGGAGGCGCTGGGCGCTGATACGTTTTGACTTTGAATTGGTTCTTTCTTTGTAGTAGTATGTATTAAATATTCAAATTTTTTAGCAGCTTCTATGCCCTTAGTTTTTAATAAATGATGAAACCAACTTTCCTGCACTTCATACGTTTGAGTAATCATATCTGCAAGTGTCATTTTTGGAGGTAAAAGGTTAATGTAGTCATTTAAACTGCAATTTGAATTTTGAAAAGTCTCTGGGAAATGAACATTATTAAGAAACTGTATCATGCCTGTCTCTTCGTGTTTTCGTTCAACCTGAGAAGCTTGCATATGCGCCTTATTACATTCAATAATTTCATTTCCTTGTGTTAAAATTTTGCATGGCATTGGCGGTATTCTCGGATCAATAATGGGCTGTGCGTTTGGTAGGGCTTTATGCAAAACTTGAGCGAGCTGAGGTTGGTAAGGGTTTGGAATTAGAGGTGACGGTTGAATATTAGATTGATCTATTTCCCTAGGAAAAGATATTGGAGGTCGGTGAGATGGTTGGGGGGGCGGTACATTATTGACTGGCCATGAAGGCATCGGAGGTCTAACAGCTACCATATGTGGAGAAGGTTGTAAAATTTGATTTGGATATAATACTACAGGCATAAAAGGATCAACAACTGGTGGACTGGCGAAAGGTGGAGGTTGTGGAAACCTCACCATGGAAGGGGGAATCGGAGGTGGATTACTTATCCATTGCGGATTCACAACAGGTGGTAATACACGAGAATTTATAATAAAAGCCTCCATCAGAAACTTTTTAGGAACAAACTCTGGTGCTAATGGATTGAGAACATAAGATTTCTTAAATTCCACTCCGTCTAGTTGATTTCTTAATTGAGACCAAGTTATACCAAATAGGCTATTGTGTTCTTTGCAAATTTGTATGAACCGTTCCCACACCTTACTGCAGCGGCCTATCGAACATAATGCGATAGGATCTCCAACCACGGCAACTAAACTTTGCGCCCTGGTAACGGCAGTGTTAAGAAGTTTCGAATTTGATAGAAAACCGTAATTCAGTTCATCTGTAGTTTTATTATTACTTGTGCACGTTCGTCTTGTCCTGACAGTCGAAAGAAATATTGCGCGAAATTGTTTTCCTTGAACATTTAATACTCTCTCGACGGAAATTCCGTATAACCTACGTTTACGTAACTCAGAACGAATACGAAAAACTTGGTCCGAGTATGGAGTCATAATTCCTATTGAATGTTCGTCAAATGCACCCCAAGATGGAGGCCACATCCGCTTTAACTCAACCACCCTTTCCACAATTTCATACACTTCGGAATTATTATAAAAAGCAGTGGAATTTTGATCTTGAACGTCTTCACCCCTTGTAGTAAAAAATGTTAGCGGATAATAAATGTCGTGTTTGGGTTGTTTGCCACAGGCAACCAATTTCTGATCATAAAATGACTCTGAAGTAAACTGTATAATAGCTTCATGCGCTCTATAGTTCTCGGATAAAAGTATTTTACATGGAAATGTCGTGGGGTAGTGATCATATAGTCTTTCAAGTAATGACACATGGAGATTCCTCTCTTTAGCAAAATGTGAGAATATCTCTGGGCTAAGTTGCATGTGATCTCCAGCTAGGACTATTCTTGTAGTTTCATTTGCTAACCCTAATGGCATGATAGCTTCACATTCCATTGCTTGAGCAGCTTCGTCCAGTAAAATATGTGTGAAGAAGCCGCGGGGAAGTCCTAATGTCGACAGGTACATAGATATGGATAATGTGACTACAACTATTCTATGTTTAGTAATATCTTCTATTGTAGGAATGCGAAAGGACCGATGGGATCCACTTAAATCAATGAGGCAATACTGAAAATTAAAACGATAAATTAGTTATAGGGGTTTATTTCAATTTAGAAAAGTATGGGCGACTCCAAATTCATTCCAAATTTAAATGCACCCCACTAAACTAACCATACCATACGAATACATAATTTGGAATTGATACATCCCTTTATTAAATATAGATGAAACTTACTTTTTGTACAGTCTCATGTACAGTAGCTACCCATCTTTTTTGATAGTATATTCTGAGTGGCTTTGCATCAACATGACCGCTTTCAACATATGGATGTAAGTAATCTTTAATATAAAGATCAGCTGCACTATTGGAGTGGGTGCAAATTAATATACGATTATCAGGTTGCAGAATCAACTGCTTAATTGCTTGAGCCAATGTAAAAGTTTTTCCAGTCCCAAATGGTCCTATAATCAATATAGGAGGCAATGAGAGATAAAGGGGCGTTGTAATTGCCACAATAGCCTCTTTCTGTTTCAGATTTAACCTAGCATCTAGACCGTCAGACCATTGACGTTGGGGACTCCACGGGATATTAGGTTCCAAATAAGTTTCAGGATATATGATTTTTAAATCAGTTATCTTATCTACTGCAAAGTGCCATTCGCAGTAGGGTATTCTATTTAATTGGAACTGTACCTGAGCTTGAAATTCTGTATCACTAACTAATTTCAAATCAGCAACGGCTCTAGCAGATAATCTAAGATAAATTACTTTTTTGCCTTTGTCTTCTATTAAACATTCATATACTCGTGGTTTACTATCGGAGACCTCAATATCAGGTGAAATTAACACACTTGCACAATTATTTAAAATTAGTCTTCCTGCTGAGGTATCTTCTGAGAGATCTTTTCCGAGCTTTATTAATGCAAATAATTCACCAGAGTTCGAGTATTTTGCAGTGCTACTCGCATTACTGTTCGGTGCTAAAACATAACTTTCTGCTATGCGCAGTCTAGCTTTTAAATTGTATAATGCAATTTGTTCATATCTAGCCATTTCTTCAATGTACAGCAATTCATGCACCCGTGCTTTGTAATTGTGACGAGTAAGTTTCTTTTCTGTGACAGTAGTTTGTGAAAGAACAAATGTATCTGGTCTAGGACAAGGATACATAGTATTCAATGTTTTCGCCCACGCACTTTCCGTATCACCATAAGATGGTGTTATACATGCTAAACGAGAAGTAAAAGGTACAATATTTGAGTTACCACTATTCCATCGATCTATGTTTGATAATACAATTTCCTTCTTTAATTCACTTATTTTTTCTAAGTCTGTTACAGGCATGACATCAACACATATATGTTTGACAAGTACTGGTTCCATGCCAAAACTGAACACTACCGACTGTCTAAAAGTACCAAAGATATCAGTTCGAAAAACCACTGTCACCTTGTATTCTTTCAAGCTAGGTATAAATTGTAAATCGTTTTTATGTGTCCATTCCTGTTTATTCTTCAAGTCAAATCGAACATATTTTGAATTTGCATCATTTGAGATTTCCCTATACAATATATTTCCTAATTCAAAGTGATTTCTATGAGTGTCTTGCAGGAGCGCTACAGCATAGAGTACTGGTTCCATAATAAGAGTGAATTCCCATTCGTATGAACTATTTTTTGTTGACATTATCGTAACAAGATCACTTGTGCAACTATCCTTTACAAAATCTAATGTTTCTTTCATTATACTTTCTGGATTTGTGGAGTGTATCCACTTTTCTAGTAATTCTTCTGTATATGATTTACCTAAAACAAGCATTAATATGAAATGTTATATAATTCTATTGTTTTTATATGTAACATATCAATGTAAATTATTTCTTTGTTTAAATCTGCTGCTACTATTGCTAAACGTTTAAATACACATATAAGTATTAAAGTTATTAACATACCAAATAGTTCTTTCTCATATGCCTTTTTTAACTTCATTAAACGATATTCAAACCTTTCCTTCCATTCTGCCAGTTCTTCTGCTCCATGTGCTTCCACACATTGAATACCAAAACGACATATACCAGTTTCTAACCAACTTTCGCACAATGTATATACATCAGCACCTCGTGGTGGAGGTCTCCAATACCAATCTCTGCCTTCATCAGACATAATAACACGCTGATGAGTTTCTGTCTGACAATGAGCTCTTAGCTCCATTTTTTCTTTGAATGTAATGTTACAATAGGTGCATACACAAAAATCATCCATTTGATACACCTTAAATGTTAAAATGATAGTATAATTATTTATAAGCTGCATATACACATATAGGTATGTCAAAAATATTTACTTCTTTTGCTATTCTGTTGATTTGTTTGCTTCTTGTGTTTGACTGCTCAATATTGTTTTGAAAGGCTTTTGCCTTGTTAATAAATAAATTATATTCCTCTAGAAGGTTTACAATTTCACCACTCTGACATTGACCATTGTATTTTGTGGTACTCCACTCTTTAACAGCTACTTCAGCTTCTGGAATCACCAAACTTATAAATCTTCAGTTAGTGTTGTCATTTCTTATAATAAAAATTAAATTTACCAGCAAATTGCTGTAAGGCAAGTAATGCATAAACTAATCTACGTCGTGCATTTAATTCATTAACATCTTCTTTCCTATCTGCCAATAATTGAATTACTTTTCGGCAATCAACAACCACCGCTTCATGTTGTCTTAATTCTAAAAAACATTCTGAACGACCTAGTAAATACGCCACAATTTGTTGCTTGTTTAAATGTTTATTTAGCAACAATAGATTGTATATTTCTGCAGCTTTTGCCCATTCTTTTTTCCGTACGTGTTCATTGGCTTTAACTTCCATGCTTACATATTTGAAAATAAATTGGTGTTAACAATGAAGGGAAATGTTTACAGCGTTAAAGCAAAATTCAAAATATATTCAATTTTGTCAACAACTTTT
Organism: Osmoderma eremita; assembly: GCA_031763485.1. Taxonomy (NCBI): domain Eukaryota; kingdom Metazoa; phylum Arthropoda; class Insecta; order Coleoptera; family Scarabaeidae; genus Osmoderma; species Osmoderma eremita. Next base: position 387,991 of record JARFOC010000665.1, on the reverse strand, counting down.
ATCAGAGAAAATACTCAGGTTTACGTCAAAAACCGCTAACAATAAAAACAAATTACAGTGTTTAACTGTCAACATCACAACTCCTAAAATATAGTGGATACTGGTACACCATAGGAACTCGGACTGCTTCGGAATAAAAATTTTGAAAAATTATTATGCGATTTTTTATACAAGTAACGGTAAAAAAATACTAAATATACTAAGACAAAGATGTATTTATTTTTCTATTTTCTGTTACAAAAATGTATAGAATTTCTGTGTTCGTTACATTAGACACAAATTTAGGGATATTTATTAGGCGTCTATGACAAAAGAAAACCACAATTCCCTGAAAGGGTTGCACGCGGGGATGTAGCGTAGTGACTGTAGTGAGCTGAAAGTTCCAGTCTCATTTCATAGAAGAACTGGAGGCGTGAAAGCGCGTAATTTGAAGACATTGCATTGTCGCTCTTGCTGAAAATGAAACTGTCTCCGGTCTTTTTACAACTACATATTTTTTGAAAGTCTATCCTACTAACTAATAAATCTATATGGGCACTACAGTGCTGCTTGTCTATGTATATAGGTTTTGCTGTTGTATACGTATACGAAAGCATGTGGTAGATAAATTAACACTACGGTGTAATTATAGCCATAATATTTCTACAGCCATAATTTCAGTTTCAATTGTTGGTAACTTTGTTATTTCTCTTTTATTGCGATTATAGTAGTGATAATAGGGTATCAGAGCTTGATAACAAGGCGAATGATCTTTCTCTATTTTTCGGGATCACAAAGATTCCGTCAACTGTTATGTAGGGTTCACTTTTCAAACGCGGATACTCCATTTCCGAACGATAAGCACGATCACAGGGACACAATATAGGAAGATATACTGTGACGGGGATAAGGTGAACCTGATCAAACTTTTCGTAAAAGCCTATTACCCTTGTAGTACTATTACCCTTGTATATATAAGGCTATTACTATGTAATTTGCAGCGACATCTAGCCGACACTTTCCCCAACTAACATTAGAGTTCTCAACCGTATTACAATATTTGTGTTTGACAGCCGGAGAATTTGTGCTTGCGCAGTAACTTGCGCTAAGTTCCAAAGAAATTCTATAATTTTGTGGAGCTGCTGTTCTGGCTGTGGTTCTGTGCACCGACTTTTATTGTCATACTGTCAATTGTCAAATTGTATCAGATTTCTTTGAATTCAAGTAAATACAACTTTTTTGATTACCATACACGGGTTAGTGAATATACGGGAAGTTTTTACGTGATTTAAAGTTATGGAAAACCATCACAAATTGAAACTATCCAGTTTTATGTTTTTCTCGGTAAGAAAAACAAAATCAAAGGATACAAACACCATACATGTTAGTAGTTCTAATTCGAGTGAAAAGAGTGAGGACGAAAAGTGTTCTATATCTGCTCATAATAGAACCCATAGGTTATTTAGGAGTATAAAAGATAAGTTTAAGAAGAATAAATTTACTATTTGCAAAGTTAAACAAAAAGTTACTGCTTGTGACAGTAAATCTAGTCATATGGTATTTAATGGAACTGAACCTGGTTTAGAATCTAAGGAATTAAGTAGTTTACATAGTTTCCCACCACCATTAGTGCCACCTAGACAAAGAAGTACACTACCAACAGAAGTTGATGGATGTTCTCCAAATTTATTAAATAACTGGCAATTGCTTCAAAATAATGTTGACGATATTTCTTTATCTACCTGCATATATGGCAATTACAGCTCGAAGGATGTACGTTCATTGCAAATAAATAATTTTCCAATTTCAAATAACCATTCCCTTGGACAGCTACCAGGAACACCACAAGGTGAACTCTCATGCCAGAAAACTGAAGACACATTCAATAAAAGTACTTATGTTGATATTATAGATTTTGACAGTTCCTCAAACAATGATAGCGTAAGTAAATATGATAAATTTAAGGAAATCTTATTAATAACATTTTTACAGCAGGAATATTTACATAGTGCAAGCTTCAGTAAAGACTTTTCTAATTTAACAAAATGTGGTTATTATTGGGGGCCTATCACGAGACGTGAAGCAGAAGAGAAACTAAACAACCAGCCAGACGGAACATTTCTAATACGTGATTCTGCATCTGAAAATCATTTATTTAGTTTATCGTTTAGAAGCTGGGGCAAGACCCTACACACTAGAATTGAATATTTAGGAGGTATATATTCAATATGTGACCAAGGAGGATATGCCACAATAGTTGAATTAATTGATAAAACAATGCAAATATCTAGTAGTACAATTTATTGTTATTCAAGATCTAGAACTCCAACTGATCCTGCATATCCTGTAAGATTAACATTACCATTATCTCGATTTATGCGTATTCGCTCCTTGAGACATTTGTGTAGATTTGTTATAAGGCAACATATAAATAAAAATGATATAAACAAACTAAAATTGCCTAAAATGATCAAAACTTATTTGGAAGAGGGATATTTTTGATTGATGCTGTGTAGTTTGTAATCTGTGATTTTTTTTTGTATTGTGTGATAGACTTGATTTTGTTGTTTGTAATTGAAAAGATTTTTTTAATTATCTGTTTATATTGTAGTATAATTTTTTTTAAAAGTAGTGTAGTACTTATCCTGGATTTCCCTTTATTAACGGACTGGAAATATTTTAAAGTAGTAGTAGTTCAATTAATTTAAAATGGTGGCAAATAAGTAAATTGCAATGTTGATATTTTTGCATTAAATATGTTCTTGGCAATAGATTTGTTCTCTTTTATCTATTTTGTACATGTTTATGTTATTATAATGTATACCTATATTTATATTGTGATAAATATAATTCAGATATTATTTTAATGTCTTTTACTTTGGTGGCAATTTCTTTTTATAAAATCAAAGCAAATGCCTGAAAGCAATTGGATAAGAACTGAAGTAGGTAATTGCTTTTACTGCAATTGCTTTTACTGCAATTGCTTAAAGTTCAGAAATTGCTTCTAGTGAGAGCTTTCTCTTAAAAAATAGAAGCAATTGCTTACATATGCTCAAAATGTGATGAATAAATTAAGGAATTGCTTTTTCTGGTGTAGTAATTGCTTTGAAATTTGTAAGGTAAGTCGACTCCTGCATCGTTTGCTTATACAGCCAACTTTGGTTCTCTGGGGCATACACGTAAGTTCTTATTTATTTGCGCCTTTTTAATTATGGCTGAATATATGAATATAAAATACAGTGTTATTCAAGTGCTGTTCTGTGTGGTGCAAATCTCCCAGAGTGCGACGTCTAACATTATCTTCCTTCGTAGATTCTGCTGAGGATGGCAACTTAGTTGCCGAAATACGTATCTAGGAGTTCTTCGCTCATCGAGGTGGTAAGGGTATTTTTTATTTTTGAATATATGAATGTGTGTAAAAGAAAAATCTATAGTGTACGTAAAAATTGCAGACGATGATTTCTGAAATTTATATCGGTTTGACCGTGAAAATGTTGAGTGGTTAGCAAGTTATTTTTTGCCTGATACTGGTGAAAGGCGAGGTGCTGCACTGTCACCTATAGTAAGATGACAGTCTTTCTGCGGCAATTGTCGGATCTGGGCTTTCAGAATTCTGTAGCTAAAGAACTCTCTGTTCACCAGACTACTGTCTGTAAGACATCCACTTCCGTAATGCATGCAGTTTTGGAGAAGGCCAATATTTTTATTAGATTTCCTAGAAGTACTCAAGATTTTGTGGAAGCTAAACGGTTGTGGTCAGAGAGATACCATTTTCCAACTGCAATCGGGGCGTCAGAATTCCAAAGTTACATGAATGTATAAACCGAAAAGGATATCTCGGCATTAAAGTATTTGTAATGCAGAAAACTATATATTAATGGTAACTACCTATAAATAAAGGGTAAAAGTAAAATAAATAAAATAAAATATGGTTTTATTTACTATAAAATGCATGTTAACACATAGATGGCGCAATCTGTATTAAAACTACACTTATTTATTTATTCTATTAAATTTTGAAGTTTTTGTCTAGTCATTTTCATCAATACAAACAATAAAACTTCAAAACAATAGGATAGCTACATAAATTATCGCGCGTTTTGGTCTGTTTATTACTTGATATAGCCCCGTAGAAAAGGTCGTGGTTTACGGGTATCCCATGATTCCGGTTCCTAAAATGCAGGGTTACTCTAGGCTTACTCTAGGTTAGGCTTACTCTATATCGCCTTGGATTATGACTCCCTGCAGAAATCCTGCAACCCAAGAGCAGCACAATTATAATATTTTCTGCCGAGAACGTGTAATCATTTCTGCACCATGTTTCGCGTAGTTAAAAGCAAGGTTTCCCGTACTTTAGTATAAAATTAGGACTCAATTATAAAAAATACCATCGACGATAATTGCCTACGTTGCGCTTCATAACATCGCTAAACGTTTAAATGATGAACAAATGCCCTTCAATATTAATCATGTAAGTATATAATTATATGGTTACCCTCGTTATCCTGCATTGTATGGACCAAAGGAACCTGAGAATGACAACAGCGTGTGAGTACCTAGAATGTACTGCGCATTCTACCGGGGCAATTCATAAAGTAACCGAACCAAATAGCTCGCGATAGATTTGATATATATATATATATATACTCTGACATTTGCCAGGTTTAGCGAGAGAGCATTATTTATACAATTAAAATTGAGAATTAAGTATATTCCTCAAACCAAAATAGTTTAATTTCAAACAAAATAAGTATAAATAGTAAATTTATTTGGATCTATCAGAAAAGTTTAGAAAATATTCACTTTTATTCATTTTTAATTTATAAATAAAAGAAATATTTTTTTAATTTAAATACCAAATTTATTTAAATATCACAAATGTAGTTTTTTATTTTTCACAAAAATATAACTAGATAGACAAATATACTGAATCTGAATAACCACCTTGTTTCTACTGCAAATTCGGCACCACAATGTTTATAAACTGTAAGAGTAAGTTGAGACTATCTAAACTTATAGGTCGAGACCTGTTGAGTACCTAAGCAATTGCTACAGAGATGTAGGAAAGACAGCATTTGCTTAAAAATCTTATTCATGTGAAGAACTAGCAATTGCTTTTACTTATAGCATTTGCTTTTTCTAAAAAGCAATTGCTTCATTTTTGTTCATTAGGCTCAATAGTATGTACTCTAATTCTAATAATTGATTCAACAATGGCACTACTGCAAATGCGTATTATTAGTTACAGGTTGCTTCCGTTAATGGAAATGAAAAGTTTCGGAATGTAGAAAATTTATTTTTTATAATACTTTTAGCTTAAATCTTTTAATGTAACAGAAAACTATGTGAACTATCTTTGCTTTTAAATTACGCCATGTAAGTATATATACAGAAAGTTGCGTAGTTCTTAGAAACCAGTATATTAAATTCATCTATTGTTCATCCCTAATATATTTCTGGCCTAAAAGAAAACTGATTGTGTAATACATACAAAAAGAACATATGAAACCAACCGTAATGAAAGCTGATGATAAAGCGTCCACACCTCTGTTACCAGCAGTCTCCGTTTTAAACAGCACATTTTGAATTTGTATTGCTTCAGTTAACCTATTATTTAAGAACTTCCAGGTTTCTAAAAAATCTGAAGATTTATCTTGAAGTAAATATAGCTCCGTTGCTTTATATATAGCTGCTAATGCCAATCTTCTTGCATACCAACTCAACTATAAATAGGAAATACATTTAAGTTTAGTCGTCATAATGGATATATGGAGGCTATGCGATCAATTAGGAATGACGGATGTATATTATAGTATGAAGTAGAACAAAATAAAAATACATCAGAGGGAAAAGTTTAAAAAACGTGTTTCGGCAACTAACTTCTATTCTCAGTGGAGACTAAAAGGAAAAGGTGTTAGACGTAGTACCTTCAACTAAAACTTGAAAAGGTATGTCTTTACAGATCACCAGTAGAACAACACAGCATATTACCAAAGGTTTTACTTTAACCTCTGGTTAAGGTAAAACACACCCTATTCCTTATTATATTATTATATTATAGTTAAGTATAGCAATTTAGTTGTCGAAATACGTATTTAGAATCAATCACTTTGTGTTGTATAGATGCAAAATTTTCGGCTGAATTTCGAAAGTCCGTTTTTACATAAAAATATTACATACATATGTACATTAACTGTTTCTACAAGAATTATTGCGAGAAAATAATAGTAGATAAACCTATTGCATCCGTAATTTGCTGCTCCCAAAGGATAATAATTTTATCCCTTATATTAGAGCCGCTTCTTGTCTTTTTGGTTTCTAATCATTGTGTACAAACACGTGTTAACTGAGAGCTCTCATCTAAGACCGACACAAATTACCTTCGAGAACGGCAAAACACCTAATACCAAATAAGCAAATAGCTACACACAGGAGAATGAATATGTCATCGCCCACTTGAAATTATGTACACTTCCTGTAACATCTTTTCTCGATACGTTTAAATTTCATTAAGTGTTAGTGAACGAATACAAGTGTGACTTTGTAGTTTAGTCTGTACATATAGAATGTCCCCGGGAAAAGAAACATTCTGAATATTTAAGAACTAAGACTTTTTTGACAAAATCGCTGCAACACGTGGACTTTTGATCGAAGGGGGATATCTTTTGAAGAACAAATGATTTTTATAACTTCAACCCGCTCGTTTGATACGATAGATTTACAAAAGAACGATCACAGTGCATATCGACTTAATAATAAGGTTAGTATACAAATGAGCGTGTTTTTAGTCAATTAACTAATTTCTGCTACAATTCTGCATTCGATGGTGGGGGAGGGTAACAAAAAGCCACGTGCACTTGGGCCACCATATTGGGCTTTTGTGCTACCTCGCTCGGCGGCGTTGCTCTTCCACCACCTACCCAACCTGAATATGAACTCGAGCAGTGCGACAGTCGAGGCGTCACCGATATCGCTCGTACTGAGCGAGCACTTCCCAAAGTTGCGGCGACACTGCCAAAAGGCCACGCATGCTTTTTCGGTTTTTGCTTTGACGTGTTTGCCTCAGCTCAGTTTTCTGTCGAGTACAACTCCCATATACTTAACTTCTTCTGAAAAACTTAGGCCTTTGTCAAGCAATTATGGTGGGTGAAGAGTACCATCTCTATTTTATCTGGGTTGATAGAGAGACCATGTTCTTTACAATAATTTTCAATTGATTTGAGAGCAGTCTGCATAAGATTACAAAACACGTCCCAAATCTACCATCTATAAGAACGTTCGCATATGCAATTGTGTAGAAGCCAGACATTTTGGGTGCACGGACAAGATCATCTACTACAATATTGAATCAATTTTAATTTCATAAGAGTCCAAGTCAAGTACGAATTGCGTTTATTAAAAAAGTACTACAATGTAAATAATCTTGAAAAATTACTGTGTAGGTTCTTTACATTTTCAAGTTCTGTTTTAGAAAGTTCTCTGGAAACACTCTGAGATTCATTCATACTGATCTTAAATGTTTATACCATCCAAACCCATCCCTAAAGGTTTATTTTCTAACTATACATAAATTCTCAAGACCAACCATACACCAACGCCTTACACGTACTACATATACACTGCTGGCCACGACAGGGCTTAAATCCTACTAGCAATGTAAAATATCGACATAGTTGCCACAGCGTTATACTTATACATATGTATATATGAACTGCTAATACGGCGCATGAAGCCAGTATCGAACAGGCGTTGTATGGATGTTGTGTGCTTGTCGAAGAAAACACAAGGCGTATCAATAACGTGAAAAATGCGCAAATGCATTTTTGGTTAATCTTTGCGTAGTGTTTTAAAACGTTTCTAGATTGAATAATATTGCAACACAAGGAAACCAAAAATGAACAATACTATATTCAGAGACAACAATGCATTAGGCACACCCTTTTAATGCATTAAAAAATTAATAATAGCGGACAATGTAAAAAATAGAAAAGGCATTTCTATAGAAGCTGAAATATTATCGTAAATAGGATACCAGGACACATTCAACATTGAAGTGAATGAAAAACTACTATAAATAGTACTCAGACTCTGAACTAAAATATTCTTTTATAAACAGTAACTAATTGCTGAAAAATAGAAACGCACTTCTCAATAAATAAACTTAAAACATATTTGAGGAAACGAAATAAATAAAGTTGAGAAAAGAAAAAAGGAGAATATCCTAAAAACCTTTCTAGAACTACTAATGGAGTAGATGTTCAAATATTCCACCTCTTTGTTCCTGGCAGTCTGTAATAGAATTCATTTCTAACGTTAGAAAGCATTTCGGGCGTTACACTATTTGCACAATCAATATAAAACGACCGATCACTTCCTCTGCTGTACTACCAAAGTAATACCATTTAATTATCTGGACCATTTCCTCGGTAGTGAAAATCATTCTATTATAAAGTTTTGAAGAAGAAACCAAAATAATGAATTTAATTTAATAGATTTCAAAAGTAATAATGTAAATAAAGAGAAAATAATGTTGTAAATTTCGAAAAAGAAAACTCTCAAAGTAAAAGACGGCTTGAGCAACGTCAACATAAATTGTATGCGCGAATCACCGCTGTTACGAGCATACTGCTACAACTGCTAGTATTTTATGCGCCCCACCCGCGCAGCACGACTGCATTCTGGAGATTGCGATTGAGATCCGCGATATGACATCGCTGCTTGATGAAATACATTACTTATAGGCGGCTTTAAAGTTTAGAAATGGCCAGCGCTGTATGTGCAATCGACATGTAAATATCAGCGCGTGCACACTCTAGAAAATCCCGCAAGTGTGGTGAAATGAGCTTTTGGTCGCCTAGTTCTGTACACATTTGCATTACTCTGCAGTCATTTCCATGGCTAACATTCAATTACACATTCGGTATGCTTAATTTCTATTCATTTAGGCAAGTTCTTCATTAAATTTTCACTCGGAAAATCCAATTATCACGACTAAGGCTTTAAGAAGAATGCTGTCGCAATTTAGTAGTAAACATTTTTTAACATATATAACATACACATCGCCATACTCTGAATATACTGTAATCAAAATCACTTACATCAACTGATCGATCACCCGCATAATAGCAAATGTCATCAACCATTGTTAACTGCGTAGCTAATGCGTTTTGTACATTTTGTGGTAATGCCATAATAGCAATAGCTTGCGGCCAACGAGATAGGTAAGGTATAACCATATGCAAGCGATGCTTGACAGCATCTTCAACAAATTCAGCTGGAGAGTTTGCTTTCTGGACGTTTTCTATCTACAAAATCATTGATCTAATGAATTAAATGACAGTAAGTGGATTGTATGGGTAAACCTTAGTTTGCATGTATTGTACCAATTTATTATTGGATGATTGTTGAAAGTAATGTACTAAATCGCCGCCACCTCTTGCAAACATTCCATGAGTTATGCCGGGATAACCCATTTCTCGAGCTCCAGTTGCAATAGCCTCTTTAGACCAACCCATACTGTTTACATAGCCTAGAGAAGCTTGCATTATTTTATTTTTTATATCATCCTCGTATTTTTCATTTGTTTGATGTTCTGCTGACCCTTGGGTTGAACAATGTCGGTATGTGGTTAGTATTGCGTAACTATCTACGAAAAATAAAAGAAATTTACATTTTGTATTATTTTGTAATTGTTTTATGGCAGTAAAGTATTCGAAATTCTGGAGGCGTAATTAGTAAGTAGTAACATACAAAAAATATATTGTAGTTTACAAGACATACGGATTAAAAGAAAAATCTGCAGTATTTCCATATGAATTATATTTTAATCTGTTTTTACATTACAAGCAGCATATTCAATACATTCGTTTAATCTAGATAAGAGACTGTCTATGACATCAAAGGCGGTAATGGAAGCATTTATAACTTTCATTTTCTCTTCTGCTGTTAATTCAGGCAAGTACTTTCCTTGTATTGAAACAGAAAGTTTGCTATTGCTATCTAAGTTATCGCCGTGTGCATTTTCGTCCTCAACTTCTTTTAATTTCAAATTATAGTGAGCTTTAGATAATATAAGCGCTTCTTTTAAAGGTTCTAATAAAGTTCTTTGCAATACTTTTAAATTATCCCAAAAACCTGTTGCATTTGATTTATCACGAAGCACTAAATATCTTATCAAATTAAGCGAAGCAATAATTTGATCTGCAGACTTAACTAAATCTGTTTCGACGCCATCTGATAAATGAGAAAATATAGCTAGTAATGCTGCCAATTTGGATCCCTTAAAATAGTAATCTATTTCGTTATTTCCATCAAACTGTTCCACCAGCATCTGTTTATATTGTGTTACAATATATGATCTGATTGAAATGTTATGAGTAGTTTTCATTAGGTTATATATAAGCAAATATCTACCACGGTAATCAAATTTATACATGTAATTGTGAAAGATTTTTAAACTGTTTTTTCTGCACAGTTCCAAAGGATTATAAATTATTATATCGCATATGCTTTTACAAAATTTACAATGGATATTTGAATCTAATAATTGATATGGTAAAATAAAGTGGGAAGTCATTTTTAATAAGCTAAACATTAATTTAAGACCTTTTTCTATAACAAACTGATGATCAATTACCAAAAGAGCTACAACAAAGCATAAGGTATTTTGAAAAATGAAAATAGGATCATAAATTTTAAAGGATTTTTCTAAACCAACTTGTTCAGCTATATGTAAATAGTAAAATACGCTTAAAGAAACTTGTTTAACTTTAATGTCTTCATGATCATCACAGAAACCTTCTCTCAAAAATGTGAATGTGTCGGGACATAATCGGATAACTTTAGCAGTTAAATTTTCTCCTAGTAAACGTGCTCTACTCTTTGGTTTATCCGTTGCATCCATGTCCAAGTAAAGCAATGGATGACCAAAAAGCTGCAATATACTTTTTAAAAGTAAGATTTTATGATCTTCATACTTAAGCATCATAATTGCATCAAATATAGAATCATAAAATGGCAGAATATCATAGTACAGCATAGTAATGCGAGCAACAGTTAAATCTGCATCCATCAGCAATTTTTCTTTGTCCTCCAAAATAATATTTTCAGGAGCTGGTAGTTCAGTAAGATATGTTTGGGCAGTATTTAAGCACCATGCTAAGTAATTCAATTTATTTCTTGGCAATACTTCTAAAAGTGACTTTTTCATTATTTTTAATAAAAGAAGAAAGGTTGCATCTTCTTTCACATCTTCAATTTCTTTAACGAGAATGAGAATAACATCATCTGGATCGATCCTTTCTATAATAGTCCCAAGAACATCTACAATGCCTTTATGAAAAGTTGGATATTTCTTCTCAGGTGTTGTATTAAGGTTTTGAATAAAAAGTGGTATTATTTCCCATGGATTTTTTCTAATTTCATTTATAAAATCTTCATTTTTAATTAAATTTAGCAAAGAATTCTCATTGCGATGTGCAAGAGCCTGACGGATTTCTTCACACATGTTGTAATTTGTCAAAATTATCAAATTCCAATTTCTGGAAAATAATACCCATATGACTACATACTACAAGTTATGGCACATCATAGACTAAACAGTTGAAAGTGTATTCTATACAAACTAAACATATAAGAAAGTATTATCACTTACAGTGAAATTCTAGTGAAATCAACTGAAATGTACAATTACACAATAAAACGTGTCAAAAATATAACTTCCAAAAAATGAGATAAATATACAAATTTAAATTATAACATCAGTGATCATATTTAAAGGTAATACAGGGTAATACATACATCGAATGTTACACCTCACCGTTGAAAACAGAGAAACTAAATACATCACTAATAATTTTTGAAGATGTTTCGGTATTAAATTACAAATAATTAACACTATCAATCAAATTAAAAGCACTTAAAAGCCTAATCACATAACCTTTCCCTATATTCATAAATAAGTTAGCTACATTCGTATGATTTGTACCTAAGTTAGCTCATATTGGTTGCTGTTAAGCTTTGAAGCTAGCGTCGAACCGAGCTCAGGTTAGCAACCATTTTAAAAAATCACTAGCAGAAATATGCTGCTATGAAAGTGACAGCTATAATGGTTCCTTTTTTGTAATATAGTAATTAAATAAATAACGAATATGATTTCATATTAATTTTAAGAGGACGGATGTGTGTATTTTTGCTTAAAGTATGTCTACGAGATCACAGCTTACGAAAGACTTAAATGGTAAGTGAACCGGCGTTAGGTCAATATAAAATTTTATATTATTAACTATGTGATAAACAATGTTTATAATGGAAAGGGGAGTGTCAACAACATTTTCAAAATGAAATATGTATGAATTAACTCGCTTAAACATATAATTAAATTGTTAGTAAACTAATTACAGATTTTTTAAATAAAAACCATAGTATTATAATTTAATGTGTCTTATCCACTTATCTGTATATTTATTTCAGAAAGCATCAAAAATTTGCTGGGCAAACAAGTGAAAATATTGTTTAAAAATGTGGTTAAATTGGAAACAAAAGGTGATAAAACAGAAAATAGGGTTTTGGTAAGTTTCCTTTATTTCTATCAAATACTCGAAATGCAAAATATGTCGGGCATTAAATTCAATTCATGCATGTGCATATGTTGAATGTATAACAATTAGCTTATTATGTAAATCAGAGTTCTTGGTATTGTGGACGTCAATCTCAACAAAAATACTTGTGTAGATAGCTCTAATTTGAAGAGATACTATTACTAATACATTTTACTTATTACATTTCCTTAATATTGGTTTGGTAATTCCAATATTTAAACATTTTATGTTTATTTAAATATTGATTTATATTATCTTTTATGTGAACACCATTTATCAAGATATATTTATTAAAATGTTTAACTTGTTTAGGTTTGTATGTAAATATATGTGGAGTAGGTATTTTAATTTGAAATATTTACTGTATTAGTCATTTCCTTTTAAATTGTTGCTGAGTTCATGTGGTTAGCTAGTAGCTACCTGTCGAAATTTTTGACAGTAAATTGAGTGTTTCTCGTTTTTGGTGTTTAATAAACAACAAACTTTTAATTTGATTAAATAATTGTACGTACAAATCCAACAAAATGCCTAGAGCTGAAGTAGGAACACCAAAATATATTTCCAACAAAATGAAGGCAAAAGGACTGCAGAAGTTAAGATGGTATTGTCAGATGTGTCAGAAACAGTGTAGAGACGAAAATGGTTTTAAATGCCATACTATGTCTGAATCTCATCAAAGGCAATTGTTGCTTTTTGCTAATAATGCAAAAAAGTACATAGATGAATTTTCATATGAATTTGCAAAAGGATATTTAGATATCTTGAGAAGACAGTTTGGAACAAAGCGTGTTGCTGCCAATCGAGTGTACCAAGAGTATATATCAGATCGTAATCACTTGCATATGAATGCTACTAGATGGGTAACATTGGGTGGTTTTGTTAAATGGTTAGGGAGAACCGGCAAATGTATTATTGATGAAACAGAAAAGGGCTGGTATATAACTTATATAGATCGAGATCCTGAAACTATTGCTAAAGAAGAGCGTAGAAACAAGAAACTTAAAATGGATAAAGATGACGAAGAAAAGACTTTGGAGTTTATAGAAAAGCAAGTCAAACATGGGCAAGAAAAACATTCTAAAAATGAAGAACCAGTTTACACTGAATTAAAACGGGAAAATGAAGATGAAAAACTGTGTCTTGACATAAAGCTTGATGTTAAAACTAAACCTTTAACTGCACCTGTGCCTCTCACCAAGTTAATAAAACCAATCGATGAAATGTTAGATAACAAATCCATTAGATCTTTTAAGACTAGTAAATCTGAAGAGAGCAAAAAAAGATCAGCACTTGATGAAATAATGGCTAAAGAAGAAAGCCTCAAAGAAAAATCAAATCGGAAAGATTATTGGATAACAGAAGGAATTGTCATAAAAGTAATGACAAAGTCATTAGGTGAAGATTTTTATAAGGAAAAAGGAGTAATTGTTGAAGTAAAAGATAAATATACAGCAATAGTCAAGCTGCTGGATTCTGGGAAAAAATTAAAACTTGATCAAGAACATTTGGAGACGGTCATACCTGCTATTGGACGATTAGTAAAAATAGTTAATGGTGCATATAGGGGGGAAACTGCAACACTGCTTTCGCTAGAGGAACTGAAATTTTGTGTGGAAGTTGAAATTGCTTCAGGACTTCTTCAAGGAAGGAGATTGAAGAGTGTGCAGTATGAAGATATAAGTAAATTATTTACTGAATAAAAATAAAAGATATTAATTTATATGTAAATAACTTATATTAGTATATGATGCTTTATTAGCATGTGTTATTATTTGCTGTGTAATTATTTTTTTATATAATTTTCCATTATTACATTTAATAAACCAATGAATTGATGTGTCTTTGGCTTTTGTTTTTCACTCAAGCAATGAAAACTTAATGGATAATTTTTAGATTCAAATAATTAATTAGTGAATAACTTGAAAAATATATTTACATACAAATTCAATTCAGTCCATATACTTAGGTGGTATCCTATATAATGTACTAGGAGCAGATAGACCCATTACTGATTTTTATCATAAATTGTTTAAGTCAATTACAATGATTAAAAAAATTATAAGAATGCAATGATATTGTTTCCATTTATAGGTTTTCTCCCCGTGTCGCATTTTATTACTTACAGCAAAAGTACCAACAAGAGTAAGCACAACGTGTTCATGTTTGTTTCCTTTAATGAAGTTCAGTGATTTTTTTTAGATTGATTGTCATTTTCACTACTTGGAAATTCAAGCGTTGGAGAGTAAACGTGGTAACCAGTTGAGTATAACATTCAACGACAAAGTCTACTCCTTTTTGGCAGGAGAAGATTCATCTTGCAGTGCTGAAGTTGATAGTATGATTTCGGCACTTGCAACAGCCATAAGAAATATTTTTCCAACAGTTCCTCTTCAATATATTATTAGAAAGGTATCAATTATGTATGCTAATTTCAAAATTAAGTTTTCTTATTTATTAGTTTTTATGGACATATTGATTAGTTAAATGAAATTTGTTTGTTTTTAAATAGTAATTTAGAAAGCACTTATTTTAACAGTTTCTCTCTTCTTTTTTTCAATAAGGGACTATTAAATGAAAAAAAAGTGTGCAAACGTGTTAATATTTGATACTGTGTAAGATACAATATTAATCGAACAAAATATGTAGAAACTTTGAAAAATGTTTTTGTAGAAAAATTCGGTAGATATAATCCTGTACAGTGAAAGAATAAATTAATTTGATCTTTAAATTCGTCATAACGTCATTGCTAGTTTGATAGCATATAACATTTTTTTTTAGATTGATGTGATACCATCATCCAGATTGCAAGTTTTACGAGATATTGAAGCAGTCGGCAGTAATATACGGGAAGTGGGTCCTTGTGGAGGTTTTTCTAATCAATATGCGTGCATGTGTGACTACCACAATATGCCTTATAGAGAAGAAGTGGCATGGGATGTCGATAATATATATTTAGCATTAAATACAAGGGAACTTTGCCTTAAAGACTTTGAATATTTAGATCAGAAGTACCTCTTCAATATGAGATTTTTAAGCAGTTCTTTGATTTTGTAACTTTTAGAGATCTGGTACCTATAATCAACGCTTTGGAATATAATGCATGGTTTACAAAATTAAGAACAAACCATGTTAAACTATCCCATGATAACATCGAAAAAATTGTTCAAGTAATAAAAAAGTCTTTAAGTCTGGAAGAGGTATATTTGGATGGCTTAGGTTTGAAGGCTGATTTTGTAAACAAGTTAACAAACGCAGTTAAATGTAATGCTATAATTCCTTTGCATACCTTAGATCTTTCTAATAACTCCATTGAAGACAAAGGTAAAAACTAATTCGTTACTGTGGGAGTATATTATGTGTTGCTTTGTTTTAAGGTGCTAACAACTTAACTTCATGTATCTCTCGTTTAAATAAAGGGTTGGTACACTTGAATTTATCACATTGTGGTCTTTCTTCTAAAGGTGTTAATCAACTCTCTCAATCATTTTTAAACCGAAGCAGTTTATATACCACATTGACTTACCTTAATTTCAGCGGCAATAATTTAAAAGATGATATTAGTGTAAGGAACTGGGAATCAGTTTTTGGAGGTAATTTATATACTGTGTGTGTTTTAGAACTTACATACTTTCATAGGACATGCAAACGCAATTAGTCATCTTGATTTATCTTCAACTGATATTCTACTAGAAAATGTAAGTAAATTTATGTAAATTGCCCAATTGATTAATATTTTAAATCATATTTTAGCTTTTTGGTGCTTTATTCAAAGGCTGTACAACAAATCTAGTTCATTTAAATATATCTAGAAACCCGTTTAGTAGTAAGAAAAGTAAAGAAGCCCCTTTATCATTCAAGCAGTTTTTTAGTGCGACGATGAATTTAAAGTATTTGAATATGTCGCACTGCAAGCTGCCTCAAGAAGCATTAAAGTAAGTGATTCCAGTATGTGATTAGACTATTTATCAATTTGTTTTTCAGGAATTTACTCCTGGGTCTCGCTTGCAACGAATTTACCAAGGAAATTACATTGGATATTAGTAATAATTCTCTAGGTAGCCAGGGGGCTCACGTATTGGAATCATGTGTTCATGGTGTTCGCTGTATTTCTAGTCTTGATATATCAGATAATAGTGAGTATTCTGAGTAGCGATGCGACGAGTCCGAGTTCTGGACTGGATATACTCGATTCTTCAAAGTACTCATTGGTAGATTCCACCCGGAGTACAAAGCAATTGTCAAAATAATTCTCGAAAACCGTCCCGAATTGTCATAGCACTTTAAATTTAGCGCATGCGCAGACGGAGTCGAATCACGGATGCTATTCTCGACCCTTCCTGTTGTGACCGCGCATTCGAATTGTGACGTCATTCGAAGGATATCCGTAAAAGTTCTATTCTCCACCCTTCGAATATGTTTCGCATACGAAAATCTCCTTCGAGTTTTATGCGAGCGGTGTTTGACCCTTCGAAAGGCTATTAGTAAGGTACTCGAATCTTATTAAAAGATATAACCTACACGCCTACATAGCGTATCTTATTTGAGTTAATAAAGTATTTAAAAATTGGATAAGTTAATAAATCTTGATTTATTAAATAGATGAGTTACAACATAGATATATAGATATGGAAACGATGAAGTTAAAGATACAATTACAGAATTAAACACAGAATCAACCAATGTTTCCGTGAAATTAGGAACTGTGTAGTGATGTGTAAATCTGTCGTGTTTGCGTAGCAGCTACAAAGTGCTACTGTTACGTTTGTGTAGCAGTTTAAAAAGACTGCTACGTGTAGCAGTTTAAAAAAGCTGCTACGTGTAGCAGTTTTCTTTACATAGCGATAGATTGATAAACTTGTTCAATTTCCACAACTTTGCATTCTAGGATGTTACTGTCAGCTGCAGTCTCTCAATATTTATCTATGTATATTTCAATCCGATTCTATCGGATCCAATAACGGTCGCCGGTATACGTCGATACACTTTTTTTATGTAAATACGCGCGTATATATGTATACACCTAATATTATTACATGCTAGAATTTCTCCTTTCTCTCTTATATCTCGCTCTATCTGGTAAAGCTAATAAATAAAAGTAATAATACCAAAATTACTGCATTTGGAATATAAAAATTATTTATACCATTAAAAAAAACAATTAAAACCTATTTTAAAATAACACAGTAATAATTTTTTTATTCACACGAATATGATTTTATTGCAAATTCACCCAAGCTTCAACTAGAAACAAAATGCTCCAAATTAATAAATTATATACGTATGCTCGTAATACGTATACTTAGGAGCCGCTCACTGGTAATCGATTATCTGTATCTAATACCCAATGCAAGGAAACAGTTTTCGAAGCAAAATCTTTATAGCGTTTTAGTGTACACTGCTATAAATCTACATTCGATGTTTCGCAACGTGAATAAACATTGCGTACTCAACGAATGTCTATTTGGCTACTACGTCAGAAAACTGCTACAGACGTAGCAGTTTCTTTTGGAATTCAGTAGCTGCTACAAGCTGCCATGGGTGGATAGCAGCTTCGTTCGTAGCAACCCATCACTAGAACTGTGCATCTATGTTATAGCTTTTTTTTGTCGGGTGGAAACCTTTTATAGGCACTAGATACCGGTTCTTCCCGTCCCTAGTAGTGTGGGATTCCGGGACTCTCTAAAGCCCGTATACACACTAAAACCACCCCTATTTTCAATTCCGCCAACTTGGAATCTCTATTCGAATAACCTCAGGGAGGCGGCCGCCCTTACAATTCAGCAGTTTTCGTCTTGTTCTATCGTCTTCTTCTTTTTCTACCATGATCTCATCGATGAATCTGTTGATGTGGTTCCATGCTGCTAGGTCGCTGATCATGAGTGCGATTATGTTTTCGGGCGAGATCGTTGTTCCCAATTTGGCATTTGTCTCTTGCCTCCATCTTGGACAGTAGAAAAGTGTATGCTTTGCCGTGTCAACTTCGGGGCAATAACCACAGACATCATCTCTACTCTTGCCTATCCTCTTTATGTAGCTCTTAAAGTTACCATGGCCGGTGAGTACCTGTGCCAAGTAGTAGCCGACTCGACGGTGCCTGCACGTTACCCAACCAGTTAGCTGTGGAATAAGCTCTTTGGTCCATTGCGCCACTCCCACCGTTGCGTCCCAGTCATTTTGCCATTTTTCAAGCGTGAGTTCTCTTGCCTCCTTTCTAGCGGTTCTTGTGCTTGTAGGCTCATGGTACAGACTTCTTCGTTCCTCCACCAGGAGTCCTATTGAGGGGACCCCAGAGATGACTTGCAGGGCCTGGGCCGACACTGACCGATAGGCACTGAATGCTCTTACAAGAAACATCCTCTGTGCCTTCGTAAGTCTGCGTGTAAATGCTCTTTTTTTGCGCACTTATGCCATATAGGAGCTCCATAAAGGAGGATCGACTGGACCACGTTATAGAGCATTAGTTTCTTCCTGTGCTCCGGCCCCTGATGTTTCCTGTTACCCGCATAAGCTGGGCGGCCTTTTCTTCAGCTCGCATAGTCGACAGTTTCAAATGGTCACCATATTCACCACCCTGTCCTATAACAATACCCAGATAACTTATGCAATTCTTCGGTCGAATTTCGGTACCCTCGCACACTAATTTTATATGGTCTATACCTTTTTTACCTCTGAGAATAAGGCATTCCGTTTCTTGTGGAGCCAACTCTAACTTTTGTTCTCGCATCCACTCTGTTACCTGAGCCAGGGCTTCATTTGCCTTCCACTGGAGTTCCATCTCGCTTCTAGCAGCTACCACTAACGCTAGATCGTCCGCGTAGGCCACAGTGCTAACACCTCCAGGAAGGACTAACCTCAAACCTCATGATAGAGGCAATTCCAGAGTGTGGGCCCCAGAACCGAGCCCTGCGGCACGCCCGCAGAGACAGTCCTCCTGTCCAGCATCACAGATCGTTCTTCCAGATAACTACTGATTATATTAACCATACGCTCTGACACGCCCATCCTGTGTAGTACTTCCAATATTAAATCCCATGCTGCATGTTATAGCTTTATTGGAACCATTAATACGCCCCAAGATTAAACCAACAGAATTTCATTAACGAATTCCATCGTAATTACTACGAGTATCTAGTACTTGCACTACATTTTTGCAAGTGGGAGTTTCCAAATGAATATCGGCTCAAATATATTCTTAAATGTATCACGAGCATTACTGAAGTTGTAAATATATTAAAAATTTCACTAGTTTTCCTCTTAGTTAATTGAAGGATGACCATTCTTCTTTTTTAAGTCACCCATCATGTCATATCTGTTACCGAATATCATGAATTTATAATTTATATGGAAATTCATCAAATGAGTTATATTTCTTTACATATTATATTTAATCATATCAGCGTTAAAGAAACCTACCGCTTATTTTGCACTTATGTATATATTGATAACAAAATATAAACGTAGAACGTATAATAATAATGTTGTTTTTAGTGCAAGTAAAAATGTGCAAACGCAATGCATTTTCTTAGTTTAGATAAAATATTTTATTTTTATTACTGTAAAACATGTGTTTTGTAAATGTTAAATTATTCAAATGTATACTCCCACTGCAGTATTTAGGCGCCAAATTAATACAAGTACCCTGTTGCCAGGTCAATTCGAAGGGTCATTTAACGAGGGGTAGGTAAGAATACCAAATCCCCTTGCCCTTCGAATATAAACAACTCGAATAGAAGCGTATGCGAAACACAAGATGTTGAGAATAGCGCCCCTGGACTCGAGTCTGCGGGCTCGAGTTTGTCTACTCGAGTGCCTACTTGATTCTTTTGCCAACCGAGTACGAGTAACTCAATTCTTAATATTTCGGGCTCGTCGCATCACTAATTCTGAGTAATTATAATTTCGATATTTAATTAGGAATTGCAGTAATGTGAAGCACCAATTGAGCAAATAAAACTAATTGCGAGTTGCTTAAAGATTTTTTATATGGTTGTTTGATTTTTAATTTGATGTTTTAGATATGGACGTAGAACTAGGTTCGGTAGTAATAGCAATAAGTAAAAATAAATCACTTAGACACTTAAATATGGGCCGGAATATGGCGAATATGAAGGCGAAACATGTGGCTATCGTAATGGATGCGGTTGTTCAAATTATACAAAATGATGAATGTTTACTTCAAACGCTGCTGATCCCTGATTGTAAATTAAAATCAGACATACATAACTTTTTAAATGCCTTGGGGGATAACAAATGCCTAGAAACAATAGATATAAGTGGCAATCTCATTGGAGACTCTGGTGCGAGATTGTTGGCTAAGGCTCTACAGATTAACACAAAATTAAAAACAATAATTTACGATAGAAACAATATAACACTACAAGGCTATAATGATATAGCATATGCATTAGAAAGTAATCGTACCGTTCAGTATATGCCGTTTCCCATCAACGATATAACTCCTTGTATGAAAGCATCAGCAGAGAGGGCCGATGTTATTATGAGAAAAATTCAAGATTTACTAAATAGGAATGTATCACCCAGCAAACACGATAATCATCGGCACTTATCTCTGCAACCAGGTTTTCTACTTAGTTCTAAACAGCATTCTATTGACCGTTTAGTATTACAAACTCAGGATATTATTAAAAATGTAGCAGCTGAATCGATTGACTTAAATAATGATATTAATCACGCGACTGGTGTCATACAGGACGCTGAAAATTCTAAGCAGCTTTTAACGAGACTGCAGGAAGTTGCTCAACAGAAAGATGAAGTTCATCCTGTAAAGGTTAGATTATTACAATGTGCAGCTGAAATTCATACAACCATTAACGAATATTTGCAGGTATCTATTTAAAATTTATACTTATTCTTTTCTTTCTCTTTATCCTATTTTTTATAGACAACGACAGATAAAATGTTAAAATCAAGTAAGGAACTTTGTCCATATGTCTTAAATGAAAATCATATACTTTATGATATTAAAAAGGATTGCAAGAACAAGAAACAAATACCTTTAGAGTTTGTTGTGAATTGTATTAAACATCAGGCAGGCACGGATGTTATGAATAAGTTAGGGTAGGTAAATCAAATTATTTTCAATGAAACATAAGATTGAACATCGAACGACTATTTTAGTGAACTAAATTTAATCATAGCAGCTTATATATCTGAACAAGTTACTGATGAAGTGTACGAGTCTTTAATGAGAAGTTACAAAGCGTTATTAGGTGACTCCACCGGAATTAAGATAGACTCTCCAATTCATAGACAGAGGCTCAGCAGCTCAGATAGTTCTAGGCATGGTGCCAGTGACATTTCTATCACTGATAGCAGTCATCAGTCAGATCATTCTCCTTTGGTGAGTTAGTTTGCATTTAATTGTTGACATATTCATGATCATAAAGGTTTTCTTTACTTGCTAACGTTTTGCACAGAAGTTGGAGTATTTAAATCTCGTAAGTACATAAGTGAATTATCTTCTAGTATTTAATACACACTTTTGTTTCCTTAGTTATTTCTGTAGGTCATTATTATATTTATTGAACAGTAAGTACTCTGATATATTCTGGTACTTAAGCATTTATATTTAGGTTTTTACTGTAATTTAGACGCTTTAAAAATCAGATCAGATTTATATGCTGAAAATATATTATACACGTAGGCGATGACTGGGGACTCATTAAAAATCAAAACAAGAAAAAAGGAAAAACTTTAAAAAATATATAAGAGATAGCTCTCTTTTAAAAATTATTATCGATTAAATCTTAATTTTAATGATGTAATGTAAACAAAAATCCGACAATCGCATTTCATCTGAATTTTGCCTTAGCATGCCACACAACTCAACGTTACTCCAAGTGGATTAATCTCGTGCGAAATTCAAGCGAGTGCACATCGTCCAATTTGGGATGTCTTGGAAATCTGTATGGTCTTTAATTGTGTTCATGGAATCTTTTTTTTGCATCGATTTGAGCTGACAATTACGTATTTTACTCATAGAAATTGATTACCCGCGATTACAAATGTTGATTGTTTTGTTGAACATTGAAATAGCGATTTTCATAAAGAATTGGTTAACGATATTGTCGAATACACTGAATCTTTTTAGATTTTGCAAAGAAATATTTCAAAATAATAAATGGTAATGGTTTTGAGCTTGTAAGAAACAGCATATGACCAACAGATAAATTTCAAGACTACAAACTAATTTAACATTGAAAGAAAATAAAAATGTAATCTTACAAAATTCTTGGGTTGATGTTCGAATTGTTGTCCATTTACTTCCAAACATCCGGGTTTGAACTGCAGTTGTGCCGCCTGTTATTTCATTCCGATCCAAATTTTCAAGTGTAATAATTTGTTTCTCTATTTTTTCTTTGGTGTTTACTGGTGTTTGGTAAACTCTTTCTGCCGGTGCTCCATATTGTTGATACTAATTAGTTCGGCATTCTTCGAGAGGTACATTGCCCAGAAAGTCTCCTACTACATTTCTTAAAATATTAAAGTACTTGTCAGGATTTAATTGTTCGTCATGTTTGCGGTAACGGTAGAATAGGTGATTATTCTTCAATAGGCAAAATATATTGAAACTAATTTTTTGTTGAAATCCGGTGTTTCTAATCATTTGAGTATTTTCATTCGTCTAAAAATATTGATTTTTACGATTGAAGAGTCCGTTTCTGGAAACACTTTTTCCATATTTAGAAATTACTAATTAGCAAGATACAGTGAATTAGTGAAATGCAGTGAAAATGTGACACTATCAAACGTTCATAGCCTACATAAAATAAAAAATAAATGGGAAAGGGGACTAGTTTTAAATAAATGCTTATAGCTCAAAACCGCAACGAAAATTAGCTAGCTTTGCAAACAACACGGAAAGTTATTCGTATTTCTAAAAGGGTGGAATTTCCTCAGAAAAAAAAATGAAATTCGAAAACGCTTTGAAGTCAGTATAGGGAAGTAAATGAGAAATTTGTATGAAATTTAATAAGCAATCCAATCATGAAAACAAAAACATGGATGAAAATATTTTAGAAAAGTAATTCACCTCGAATAACTTGCACATCCAAATTTTAATTAATTCTGATGGTTGGTTCCCCATATAAATACTTTTAATACGCCATGCACCTTGGCACACCAGGTATAATGTGATATTCGCTGTAGATATTAATGAGAACATGACGTAAATATTAGGTTCGCAATCTTCAATGAATGAATCATTAAAGATAACGACCTAAACTAATTTATATAGAAATTGTGGATGCTTTGTAGAAGCATTATCAATATTTGCTAACATGCACATAATTCAAAATATTTTTAAAGGCCACGCCCCACCTATCTATCAAACGAAAAAGCCTACATGGAAGAAAGTTGCGGCCGAAATCTGTTGTGGATAGCATCGAAGGTTTGTCAGCAGATGACATACCCAGCCTAATGCCTACTCTACCCCTAAATTCTGAGGAAGAGGACTCCGTTACGGAATTGCCAAATGCAACTTACCAATTACAACATCTAGTCAAAGGTGAAACAGTTGTTTTTTGTGGGTGCTATCTTTTGTTGATTATATTTTGCAAATTTGCAGGACGACCGCGTAGGGCAAAAACCAGAGCTCCGACGCGTCCATTAATTAAATGTATTGACGTGATTGATACCACTCAAGATTTAGGGGAGGGATTAGATACATTCTTTCGACCAGGTTCTTGTACACCAACATCTGATGATTGTCATTCATTTCAAGCTGACGGCAGCCCGAATCACGAGTATGCTTCCCCTATATTAAATGAAGAAAGAAAAACTTCAAAACTAGGACGTAACTCACCGTTATTTAAAGGTGATTCGATTTTGTTAGCTCATTTTGACACATATATTAACTTACTGTATAGGTGTACTTCATCCAACACCGCGTTCGCGATCTATTGACAATTTAGAGAAGTATTCGCCAACGGTTACACGAAAAGCAATATCAGATACTGCGTCCCCACTCACGCGTAGATTGACGGGGGATAGTTTAATGTCACAAGGAAGTAGTGATGGAAGTATAGCTACTGAAACAAACATTCCAGTGGAACATTCCTCGTCGACCAGTTCAATTGCGAAAGGTTTCCCTACAGATGGATCTAAAAATGGTTGGTCAATTTTAATGTTACCGAAGTAAAATTGTTTACTCTGATTCTTTTAGATGATAGTGATTCTCTGAAGCATTTCAAATTGAAATCGACCTCAAGTCCAGCAGTTAAGCAACGGCCATGGTCAATGGTTAGTTCGGAGCATAAATCAGGTGATTTATCTTTATTAAGTGATGGTACTTCCCCGATAACGTCAACGGGAAATACTCCTGATTCTGGTGATGCGCTAGATAGTTCTGAGTCGTCTTCCATTGATAAACGTATTACCAAAGATTTAAAGGCAAAGAAAACAGGTACATTCGTGTAAATCGTGATCAATTTAAGTGTTGGTGTTCGTGCTTTTAATGCTTTTGATTGCTTACGATCGATTTTATCTATGTTACATCGTGCTTATCGTGTCCAATCACTGCATTAATTTATATGCTGTTAATTTTTTTTTGTTAGTCTGCAGATTCAGAAGTGTCAGAGCATTCATTTTCTTTTTTATTCTGTGCAAGTAGCCATGCTTCTCCAGTTCTAATAATTAGCATACCTGGTAAAATATACTATATTTAATCAGAGTATATTTTTCAGTGATCCCGCATGATCGGATCGGTCAAGCGCTTGACAATGACGTATTCCCGAAATATGTGTCCCGAATTAATTAGCTTAGGTCATCAATTTTGCCGTGAGAAATGATCCGATACAGTGTCTTTACCATTGATATTATATTAGAACGATTTAAATATGGAGCGTGCCGTTTCTTCGAATAAATTCCAATAAGAGCAACTAATTTTGGGTGGAATGAGTAAATTATGTACTAAATAAGTAAACCAGAGAGGTCAATATATACACTAGATTCACAATAAGCAGTAATTTTAACTAAGCAACTATATTTGAGATTATTGAAAATTTTGCCATTTAGTCAGCAAGTTTTGTAAAAAATCTCTGGCAAATGTAGATTATAAGAATGTTCTAAAAAAATCGGGGGTTATATATAAAACGAAGACAATTGCTTATTTTTTTACAATATGTTCTAAATATTGATTGATGTTGATTTACCTTATTAAAGTCAGTACAAAAGAGCTTTTATAATTTGAAGGCAGTCATTGACATTGACGACAAAGTAGCATAGCCTACTGTTATCCCAAGCTGCAAAATTCAAAATTGCCGCAATTATTTTTAGTAACCTCAACATTAAAGTATGAAATTACCTACAATT
Source organism: Osmoderma eremita (assembly GCA_031763485.1). Lineage (NCBI taxonomy): Eukaryota > Metazoa > Arthropoda > Insecta > Coleoptera > Scarabaeidae > Osmoderma > Osmoderma eremita. Next base: position 362,081 of record JARFOC010000665.1, on the reverse strand, counting down.
TTGTATTACATCAATGGGTATTTTAATATCTTTAAGTTGAAGTTACAAAAAATAATTGCGGCAAATTTGAATTTTGCTGCTTGGGATTGGTAACCAGGAGTAACCCGGTAAATCGAATAAAATTAGACTAAATCTCTTATAACTCGCGCAATGATATAACCGACTTTTGACAGCGATAATGTGAAAATCATAGCAACACAACCAAACAACTTCACATTTAGCAAATGCATAGTAGTGTCAAATCCAGTGACATTTCGTCCGCGTAGGATTTCTTCAAGTAGAGCGTTGCCAGTTGCATAGATAATGTAAGTTGTCAACGCACTCACTTGACATTTGTCATTTTGACGTATTTAGTATTGATAGTTTTCGTATTTTTTAACCATAACCTATTTATATATCTGTCAAACCATATGATATTTGTAATGCGTGGCAAGCGTATCATGAAAAGACGATATGGCAAAAGTAGGTTGTTTAATTGCAAGAGCTATATACAGTGTGATCGTTAGTTAGTTGTCATTGCCGCTATCGTGATGTTGTGACCAGTTTTAGAACTCGTGTCATTTTATGCTACCAAATATGCTTCTCTGTAAAAATGCAAATATCATTAAATGAGAGAATCGCTTGGTTTTATTTATCGAATGAATTTAAATCTTACTCAGTAAAGATAGCAAGGACTGTGGGGCAGCACAATAAACACACTGTTCGGATTACTCCTCCCGCACAAGTATTAAT
>JARFOC010000665.1:349013-361249 GCA_031763485.1 Osmoderma eremita | reverse complement strand
AACATTCTCCAAAATATCCCTATATTGTAACGCTGTCAAGTGTCCATTAATAACCCAAATAGTACCAGGTCCTGCGTATGACATCCAACCGCACACTGCTACAGAAAGCCGTCTATTTTTCGGACGAACATATTGTGGTGCAAGCCTAGAGTTACGGGGACGGGTAACTAGGCGCGTATGGGTGTTTGGGATGCTTTGAAACGTCGACTCGTCGCTGAAGATAACCGTTTTCCAAAAATCTATGGGCATATTCTGATAGTATAGTGTGAAATTTATTCTGTCTTGACGATTGCGCCCGGAAAGTTCCGTTTTAATAGCAGCACGATAGCTTTTGAGGCCACTTGCCCTCAACCTTCTTCTTGCCGTCGTTGCTGAACCGGGGAAGGTGGTAGCGGTTCCTTGCAAATTGTGAATGGATGGTCTGCATAAAATTGCCTTAATATTGTATCTTGATAAGCAGTGGATATTCTTTGTTTTGAAGTTTTTGATTCGTTTGCAACTGAATATGATATTTATTTTAAGCAAGAAATTGTATTGGGATTAACACCAAATTCACGCGCTACAGCACTTATAATCCATCCGTTTTCCAACATTGTTATTGCGCGCACCCTGTCTTCTGTTGACAGCATATTGTGCGGCACGTGTTTAACTGTTCCTAATGCTGTATAAAGAACTGAATATTATTATGGTGTCTGCTTGCTTTTATATACGTCAGTGTCTATTATGACTCATCATTCGAGAAAGAATATTTTCACATTTATCTGGATTGCTTGTCTATCAATACTTATCAATTAGCCTGTCTTATATTCGCATAAATAAAGATTCCAGAAATACAGAATATGGTTTTTTTGCCTACCTGTCTATGTCTACGCAAAGACCACAATAAATAGATGCAATCGGCTTTTACATTCATAAATACAGCTGCAGCGTTTTTAAAATAGACACAGAAATCGCCATTCATCCATTGATAAGCATCATCATTTCAGCATAAGTGTATACTTATAATTATTTCGTTATATTATGTTTTAAATAAAAAACGGTACTAAATCTTTGATATTGTTATTTATTGTATAATAAACATGCTTTTGCTTTAGATCTGATCCTAGTTCAACCACAAAAAAAGTTCACCGCAAAAAGTAATGAAATTACATTTCAAAACAATTTAATAAGACACAGTATTATTGAATTCGGAATACTTCAAACATCAAATAAATTTCTTCCTACTCAAATACGTCAAATAATAGATACTTTTTGTACAATTATAAATGCACCTAGGGCATTTTTAAAATACACACAGACACCGCACATTCGTGTTTACACATTGTCAGGCAGCCAATGAATGCAATAAGCTGTCTACTATCCATGCTACGAATGTAGGCTCCACGTTGAGCGTTAGGTCGTACAATTAGAAAGTCATGAACCACAAACAAATGTACACAGGAGTTCACCATTTGACCATTTTTACACAAATACATATATATAATTTTTTGTATGAATAATTCAATTTTTACTGGAAAATTGTGATATCTTTGAATGTAATCCAAACAATATTTAAGGGAAACATTTTTTTATTTCTGACACAATTTTGTTTTAATGTTAATATAGCCGTCTGTTTGTTTCCTTGTATATACCGTACGAGTGAACTTGCTGTAGTTGCCCAGTGTCATCGGAATTATGTTAAACGAACAAATATACATGGTAAATTCTTGCCAGCTGCCGATAAGCTCATTAAAGAGTAAAAGAAACGGCTAGATGTTTCAGTTTGTTAGAACAGAATACACATTACTCTGCTACGTGGATGCTGGCGAATGTATTTGTGAATACATTCGCCTGGTGAATGAATTTGAATTCACCTAAAAATGATCAACACTTCTGTTTTTTTTTACTTAACAAATTCCGTTTTCTCGGTGTAGTATCCTTCTTCAGAAGTTCCCCCCTCACACGTTTCAGTAATTTTATAAAATAAATGATGAATATTCAGGGTGTTTAGTTTTGCGCATAAATAGACGCAATATTTACCTACTTTCTTATGGATAACCGTAACATGACCAAAGATCAAATAATAAACGCTCCAAAATAATAAGAATGGGAAGTACCTTTAAATATATTTATTTTCGTGAAATCCCAAATGTGATGTAAGGCGAGCGATCTATCTGAGCATCTACAAGAAACCCTACTACTCTGACAAATACCTCTTCAACTACCCTTCCTATTTCACAACCGCCCCCACGCAGCTAACTCACGAAAACATCACGAAACAGCATTTGCCGCCATAAATTTTATATCCCCTTTTGTCGACACCTTATGACACTTAACGGTGGTTTTAATATTGAAGGTTGCTCGTGTTCCTTCTACATACCTTCCACACGATTTACCTTCTCGGCAGTTTCTTTGTTCCTTACACACATAAAACAGAACGGCTTTAGGACGTAATATACTCGGGTCAGGTGTTAACGCAAAAAAACGGATCCCCAGGTTCTTTACGGAGCTGGCGTTGTTAGGCGCGGTTCGGCCACACTTTTTCACGAGATTCGTTGCATACCACATTTACAAGGGTACCACTAAGGGCAGCGAAGTTGGGCTCGGTGTTGGAACGTGGCGTTGGCGTAATGAACGGGGTGATGTCGCTGTCGTGTTCGCTCGAGAATTATAGCCGACGAAGAATATTTTTCGCAGCCGCTGCCGTTTTCGGTGACGGAAATAACGCGGTTCGTCCGCACGAAAAAGCTCTCTCACATATTTATGAGATGGTGTGACGTTGTGTAACATTGTCTTTTTTCCGCAGAAAAATAAATTAGAATTGTGCTAATTTAAAAATGTTATTGAAAACATTGCCACGCCAACAATTACTTTAATAATCATCGAGATGAACCTGCCCCTTTTGGGGTGCTCCGGCCAGCGCAATGGAGACGGCTGGGTTATTATTATTTTCACGTCACTCCTGTTAATTGACTTTCCCCAAAAGGCCCACGGCACAGGAGAGCCGCGACAGGTCAGCTTCTTGGCAGACTTAAATAACGGGACAAAATGTATTCATAAATGACACTTAACCGGACAATCGATAACAAATGTATTACAGACTCCTCCGGGGTGAAGCCCCTTCGTAGCCAATTTCAAACTAGTAAGGGTGGCCACTCGTTCTTCACATCGAGTTCTACAAGCGTAAGCTTAGGGCTATTGTTAAAAGAAACGCAAACAATAAATTGGTGACTAAATATATAATGATAAATAAAGATAAAAATAGCAACTACCTAGTTATAAACAGCATTCTATTGACCGTATTACAAACTCAGGGTATTATTAAAAATGTAGCAGCTGAAGGGATTGATTTAAATAATGATATTAATCACGCGACTGGTGTCATACAGGACGCTGAAAATTAAAAGCAGCCTTTAACGAGACTGCAGGAAGTTGCCCAACAGAAAGATGAAGTTCATCCTGTAAAGGTCAGATTATTACAATTGCAGCTGAAATTCAGACAACCATTAACGAGTATTTGCAGACAACGTCAGATAAAATGTTAAAATCAAGTAAGGAACTATATCCATATGTCTTAAATAAAAATCATATACTTTTCGATATTAAAAATGATTGCAAGACAAGAAACAAATACCTTTACAGTTGGTTGTGAATTGTATTAAACATTAGGCAGGCACGTATGTTATGAATAAGTTAGGTGAACTGAATTTAATCATAGCAGCTTATATATCTGAACAAGTTACTGACGAAGTGTACTAGTCTTTAATGAGAAGTTACAAAGAGTTATTAGGTGACTCTAACGGAATTAAGATCGACCCTCCAATTCCTAGACAGAGGCTCAGCAGCTCAGATAGTTCTAGGCATGGTGCCAGTGACATTTCTATCACTGATAGCAGTCATTAGTCAGATCATTCCCCTTTGGCCACTCCCCATCTATCTATCAAACGAAAAAGCCTACATGGAAGAAAGTTACGGCCGAAATCTGTTGTGGATAGCATCGAAGGTTTGTCAGCAGATGACATACCCAGCCTAATGCCTACTCTACCTCTAAATTCTGAGGAAGAGGACTCCGATACGGAATTGCCAAATGCAACTTACCAATTACAACATCTAGTAAAAGGACGACCGCGCAGGGCAAAAACCAGAGCTCCGACGCGTCCATTAATTAAATGTATTGACGTGATTAGGGGAGCGATTAGATACACTCTTTCGACCAGGTTCTTGTACACCAACATCTGATGATTGTCATTCATTTCAGCCCGAATCACGAGTATGCTTCCCCTATATTAAATGAAGAAAGAAAAACTTCAAAACTAGGACTCAGATACTGCGTCCCCATTCACGCCTAGATTGAAGGGCGATAGTTTAATGTCACAAGGAAGTAGTGATGGAAGTTTAGCTACTGAAACAAACATTCCAGTGGGGCATTCCTCATCGACCAGTTTAATTGCGAAAGGTTTCTCTACGGATGGATCTAAAAATGATGATAGTGATTCTCTAAAGCATTTTAAATCGAAATCGACTCCAACTCCATCAGCTAAACAACGCCATAGTCAATGGTTAGTTCGGAGCATAAATCAGGTGATTTATCACCTTAAGTGATGGTACTTCCCCGATAACTTCAACAGGAAATACTCCTGATTCTGGTGATGCGCTAGATAGTTCTGAGTCGTCTTCCATTGATAAACGTATTACCAAAGATTTAAAGGCAAAGAAAACAGGTTTACTACGGAATTATTTTCCCGAGCGATATGTGAAGCTATTGCAAAGAAGTAAGGTGGTAACGGGTGACCGGCCAACACACCTACTGTCTTCAAATTACATCAACAGAAGACGAGACAACAACTTGTAAAGAAACTGAAGACGCCCACATAGGTAGATAGTAATAATTTTTGATCGGCCTTCTTTCTTCTAAAGAAAACCAAAACGAAATCCTGTTCCCATTTAGTAAGGAAAAGAAACGAAAAAGTTGAATATCTTTTTTGTTTTTACTTACTAGGTAGGCGTTTTATACAACCTTGTTATTATTCTTTTAATGAAAATGAATAGTCATAACGATAAAAAAGTATGTTTACTTTGTAATTATATTTTTTATATTTATGTGATATAAGTTGTATTTAAAGGATTATAAAGCTAGTACATAACAATAATAATTAGAATTATGTAGTTATTAAGGTATGTAGTTGTAATTAAAAAAAACAATATTTCGAAAAATATCCCGCGTATGAGGTTTTGCTACTGATATATTTCTGGATAACGCATTTTGTTAAGTAAAATAAGTATTTTATTTTGTATTTCTACATACTTTAATTTTCACTACCGTGAAGGTCAACTGGCATGCAGAAATAAAATCTGATGTTATTGATTGAAACTTCACTGTTGCAAATGATAATGGACCAAGAAGAATTCCAGAGGAACACCAGAATTTACTACTATGAACCCAATCGATGTAATTTTCTTAGCTTTTTTTGGGATTTACATTCTATTCCTTCCTTATCAATAACATCAAGTTAAAATGTGGGTGCTGTTAATTTGACCATTTGCATTCACAATTTCTCACCCGTTCGGGCATTTTCGTGTGTATATCAATAACATGAAACCGAAATCATTGTGATGTAAATAATAAGGGACAAATAGAAGCCGCGAGAACACCTGGTTCTACCTCCTCTCTCAATCTAATTTTCTTTGCTTTAAGCATTTTTTTCTATATTCTCCTACATTATCAGTAATACCATATTAAAATCTGACTGTTGTAAATAAAAAGGGCCGAAGAAGATCCCTTAGGACTCCCGTTGTTTTTCACTGTATTTCCTTTTTACCTAGCTTTTACTCATTCATGTGGTTTTATGGGTATTATCCTATTTTTCCCAATATCAATAACATGAAATCGAAGTCAAGGTTACTTGGGTTACTTGGGTTATTTGGGGAAATGATGTCATCCGCTGGGTCGTTGGTCGCTACTTTTACGTCGGCCGCTTGTTCCTATTGTGGAGCGGATGGCATCCTAGAGTTCATCCAACAGGTCCAGGCCGTTGAGGTAGCTCAGAATCTTGTTGTATGAGGAATTTTTCAGGTCAGCTAGGGTAATAATGTCCCTCCCAAAAATGGTGAACCTGATGCGGGTGGCCGCCGGACAGTGGCACATAACGTGCTGTACTGTTTCTTCATCCTCCATGCACATCCTGAGCTTGCAGTGACCTGTAAACACAGAAGTGATTATTTTGATCCTTTTACGATCAAGTTTTAGTAATTCTCCAGCCTTGACATGATTGGGTGAGAAACACTCCTTCGCATGTACCAAACCAGGAGAACTGCTCCAAAATTGAAGTGCTTTCTGTTTTAACCAGGAGCAAATTTGTCGTTTGGCTATCGGAATTTCTATGCCAATTGCCGGCTCTGGACCCCGGGAAACATCCCGCGGCATCCTCTTTTGTCAAGGTTGAAGTCAAGGTACTGTAAATAATAAGGGTCTGAGTAGAATATCTGAGAAACATCATATTTCACTGCTCTCTTATATTACATCCAATATGCCTTGTTGTCGTCAATAACATCAGATTAAAATCTGTATGTTATAAATAATGGACCAAGTATTATCCTTGAGGAACCCTATCATTTACTACCATCTTCTGTATCTGCCTTATTATTATTTTTTGCTTGTTAAAGCATTTTCTTCTAAATAAAATATATGTAGGCAGTATTTGCATAATTGTCCAACAACTATTCGCCAATGTCTATATGGGCTAGCTTTCTTGTATTTAAAATAGAAATAACATTGAGAAAAGTTTATATTTGGAAAGTTCTAATATACGGAGGTCCAACAGTATGTTGAATGACTAAACAACTAAAAACCTATTTGTGTTCTAAGCAAGCAGATTTTGGCCAAAATATTTCTATGTCATTGGCAAATGATAAGCGCTTTATCTTATTAAAATCCACCCCCTCAATGTGACTTTGGAAAGATTAATTGATACCAACTACGCATTAGGGAAGTCGATAATACACACCTTTCACTATTTTAGCGTAGCAAGCAACAAAATCATAAAGTGTGGTAGCGTCATAAAGAACAGGAAGAATTTGCTTGGTCCGCCAAGCTAACGATGCGGAAACAGTAGCAGGTAACGACTGCGTTTGTATAGCGGATAGCCGGTCCTACCTGTCAATATTGGGCGAGCATAAATCGAAATTTATAGACAATAATAGCTCTTGGTTGTTTAGATTTCGCGTTCCGCGTACGCAGTCATTAATGTCACGGAAACGGAATTTACAGAGTTATACCCGGCAATTACGGATTAATCCAGCGAACCTGTCCGTGTTTACACTACCCTTCCGTCACGCGCACGTGCATAAATACAGCCATTGGTGCACGCATTCAGCCATACCTTTGTATGGCATGTCGAACACACCCGAAATTATATCAAGTTTGACGTTCGGCAATCAGAATTATGCAGAGTTGAATGTATAGATGTTACCTATATATAATATATATGCCAGCACTAAAGAATTAGTCAACAATGTTCGCCGTTCTTTTTGAAACATAATTTCTGCAAGGAATTGTGTTTAGTCGGATTTTCTAATTGATCCAGAAGAAAGAAGATGCCAGCAGTATCCGTAGTTCCTCACTAACGCACTTGATCCTTTATTATATACACCACCCTGAGTTCTGTCTGATGTTATTCATATTGAGAGAAATAGGAGAATATAGACGAAAATGTCTAAATGGGCAAAGGAAGCTAGCAATAGCCGATAATAGTTAAGAAAGAAGGTACTCAGGAATCCTACTTGAGGGTCTTTTATTATTTACAACCCGCAGATTTTAATGATACAATAGGTGAATATAAAGAAAAATACAAGCACGAGCAAAGAAAACTAGATAGAAGGTGAAAGTAGTATCTAATGAGGAACGATGGAGTTCATCAGGAATCCGACTTGATCTTTTATTAATTACAACACTCAGATTTTAATCTGATGGATATTGAGAGAATTAGGAGAAAAATGACGGAACAAGCAAAATTCGTTAAATATGAGGGCACATAGTAAAATCTAGTGTTCCTTAATGACTTAGTTGGTCGCTTATTATTTGCTTAACACTCAAGGCTCAGTTTGATGCTGAAAACAGAAAAATCTGGGGTTCTTCTAGGATCCTGCTTGGTTTTTATCGCGAATTATATATTTTTTTCCAAAATCTAGTTGGAGATAAGCAAACTTATTCAACTTACAATGAAAAATATATGGAATATTGACCCTTCTAAAGTAATTTTTTTGTTATATTCACCAAACCATAACGTGAACAAATGGAGAACAGAACTTTTATTGAGAAAACTTTTCATGAACATGGCAAATGGCGCTATATCGAGATACAGGATGACGCATTAGTGTGGCAAAGCTCGATATTTTATATCGATATCGTATATTCTGTGAGATTTAGATTAAGCTCACGCCTCACACTTTCAATTTGCAATTTCATTGAATATATAGCCTGCTTCAGAAGTCATGGGCAATTTTATATAAAAATCACTGCGAGTTCAAGGTGTTGAATACTGCAAGCGACACGGTCTGTTCTTTTTTACCAGCATAGATTTTTGATATTGGCTCAATTTTATAGCAAAGAGATATTTTTTCAAAATTTTCAAAACTGATCACAGCGCTAGTCAAAACTCAAATATATTAATTTTTAAATTATTTTAAAAGGATCACGCTGTATTTTATATCATAAAAAGACTCGTGACTCTCCCCACGTTACAGCTCAAGAGTAGCAAAAAACCAACCGTAACAGACCAACCCCTGCAATTCCCTATGAACCTTTGCGGGAACTATTATTACATTATAAAAGACTATTTTCCTCTCTTTAAATGAGTATACAGGTGGACATGATAATATATGCCTACAGCAGTTTGAGAGTAATGAAATTATTATATTATTCTCACACTTAACAAACCTTAAAGATACTGCGGTGTGTAGATGGGGTGTGGCATAAATATAAATATATTTTTCCTGAGGCTGGCAATTTGGTTGCCTAACGGTTTATGTATATTTATGCGTTGTGGAGTGTTTTCAAGGTTTATTAAGTGTTAGTAACTTGCCGCAGTTGCTAAGGCGAGTCTACAAGTATTATTCTTATCACTTTGGACTAATGAATAGATAAATAATTTTTGTATTGGCATTTGTATTTATGTTCGCATTTATATTATGTTTTTACATTTTGAGACTAAATAGCGCTAATTCCATATTTTCCTTAATTTTGTGTACTGTTGGGCACTGAACTAAGGTTTAACGCCAAGCTAGCTTACACTAATTTGGCAAGATCATGTTTTTACTTGTGCAGATACAGGCATGAGTTGACAAAAGTATAAAATGGCACACATAATCATGCCCTCACATATCACAATAAAGATTTAAAAGTATTTATGTTAGTTAAATCAATTACAACTCAGGGTTTTAATAAAAGAAGTCAGAGCAACATATCTTCTCAGAATGATCTATGTTTTACTAATAATTTATTGAAGGTAATCTCCAGTTTCCACAGAAAGAAAATGATTCTAAACATTGTGAACATACAGCACTTGTACACACTATTTTATAAAACCAGCAATAAAGACGAAGTAAACAGTGCTCTTTTTTATCTTGAACACGTGCCTCAAAGTTTTTGTCACAGAAAAATATTCCTCCTAATTTAAGAACCAATACAAACAAATAAAAGAAACATTATTCACAGTGTATAAAATATTGACTGTCCGTGGCTGTTTAGTAAAATTGATTTTAATGTTCCTAGATTAGAAGCACCCAATGAATGCATGTTTAATTGTCCAAGAAGTAGAACAAATGTTTTAGTTAAGTCATGTGTATTTATGATGTGTAATAATTACAATAAAGTTGGTGATACGTGTTACGTGCATTTTAGCTCATTTAAAGCTATAACTGCAGCTATCATTAACATTTAGATTGTTAATTGTTTTTCCTTTTTTTTCTGTTGTCATTTAGCATATTTGAGGTTTATTTACTTTATTATATTTGTACAAATGTATTCGCAGAGTGTATAACCTAATTTATACATTTCTTGTATTTGGGTTTTGCCTGTAGGAAATAAATTATTACTGTTATTATATTTATTTAAATTTAATATAAAAATAGAACCCAAGATTCAAAACCAATTTTGGGTTGTGTGTTTTTGAACGTCACAAGATATTTTTTCGAATCCAATGACTTCATAGTCACTCTTTTTCTTTGCTTTTGTTTATTTATTATTCATTCAGGATTGTCTACACCAGCTGCAATAAACAATGGTGTAGGCCCCATATTTAGTATTTTTCATATTTAGTTTGTACGAAGAATTAATTTACAAGCTAAATATTGTAATATTACCTGTCTACTACGAGGTAGTAGATTTAAATACAGTTACTTTTTGCCAGTTTCGAAGAACATTTTTCATTTTTTCAAACGCCCCAGTCTAAGGTTGGGCGCCTGCTTTCCATTTACACCTAAATTCATTTCTGATATAATTCCGAGGAACCGCAACGAAGGTTCCCGAGCGATTCTCTACGCGTCGCTGCTTGCTATTCCGCGTCCATTATTTCCGTTATCCTGCGACTCCCCTTTAGTACAACTGGGGTATTTTAAATTTTTCGTGTCTGATGTTTCGTATATACGTATGCCTCACGCCCCAACCACCACCAATCTATTACTGCACCTTGTACCGGCCTTATTTTTCATTCCCTCTTACTTCGCTTACCTCCCCGTACCAGCCATCTACGTTCTAACGTTTCATTTTTGTGTTTCAGGTAAGTTAAATTGGATCAACTCAATCATAAAATAAAGGAAATTGCGGCGAAATTGCCGTGAGCCCAGCTCGACCGCCGAGACAAGAAATATGGACGACCGCATTTACTGTATGTATGGTAGGAGCATTTTTAATGCACACCGTCTACCCGCGCTATTCCCTCCGTTCATAATTCGCCCGTTCTCTGGTAAATTTCGAAGACTGAGAGCCTGTGCTTGCGCCGCTCCTGGTGACGGTGAACACGGCTCGCATATAAAGTAGGGATTATAAGTGCCAGGTGGTAACTATAACCTATTAACTTTATCTCCCCAACGGCAGCTCTCCACTAACTTGTCCTATCTTTATTGCCTTAATTAATTTAAATTTGTCCTCTTCGAATTCCGCAACTTACTTGCGCCGTCGGTATCGCTTCTCGTTCATGGATGGCGGATTATCTAAAAAGGAAATATCATTTTTTGGGTTTAGTTGTGATACGTTTAACGCAAATCACCGATATAACCTAATCTTAAATGCCACAAATACGTGTTAAATTGGCGATCGATTTACTCTTGTTAAATACATATATAAATGTACTCAAAAAGAAATTTAACCGTAGAACACTAAACCTTTTTTATAAGCGAGTAAACCTAAGCCTCGCCTGTGAGGCGACTTAAAAAAAAACAAGTTTATTTTTAATTAATAATCTTTTTTTTTTATTGAAACAAGTCTCTTATATTTAAATGTTTACATATTTCATTGGAAAACAAAAAATAGTTCAATAATTTTTTTTAAGTACATAAAATAATCATTGTAGAGCGTACATAAATTTTTTTTAACAAAAAATTATTTTTGAAAATACATTGAACATAGTATATTAAGATTCAAAAAAAAATACCTAAATTCACATTTTTCTTATAAATATTTGTACTAATTTTCATAAAAGCAAAAAAGTTTCAGCACGTTACTTATAATTCGCTATATGCATAAAAATTAATTCAGTCCTTTTTTCGTACATCACATTCATAGCAGTTTGGAGATCTATGTTCCAGTCAGCATGTTTTATTGCATTTTTCGCACTAATAAACACTCATACGGTTCTTGCGTGGTGGACAATAGTTGCACATTGACCTTTTCCCTTTCTTTATTTGTGGTTCTGAGTTTCCCTGCTGTTCTTTAGAAGTATGAATGGAGTCATTTATGCCTCTCGAACTCGTTTTCGCATAGAAGTTTGTTGTTCTAGTCTCATAGAGCGCCAGTCGTAGCATAAATCGTTACTAGGATCCTTCATGAAATGCTTCTGCTCATTGGCTTTATTTTAAGTTGCTCATAATTGGAAACATAAAGAATATAACTATTCAATAAGGCCATATTTATCATACTGTAAAACATGCATAATGGCCAACGCCTGGTTTTGCGGCTGCAGCTAACATGGCTACACATCTGATCGTAAGTATCAACAGCACCTTTTGTTGCATTGTAAGACTCAATAATTACAGGCTTTTTT
>JARFOC010000665.1:325604-341992 GCA_031763485.1 Osmoderma eremita | reverse complement strand
TCAAATTATCAAGTACTGCAACAATCGAGTTCTGACAAGAACTATTTTAGAGACAATATTTAAAATATAATAAAAAAAATATAAGCAAACAATTTGATAAAAAATAGAAGAAAGCAGCGGAATCAGAGCGGGAATACAACGACTGAATTTGACAGTTGACATTACAGTAAACATAGAAAACGCAGCTATCAGTGATATGTCATTTTATCCAACATAAATTCATTGCGCGAAAATTATACCCTATTCGTGTGCGTGAATGTATCGCGGATTTCAGCCAATAGTAAGCCGAGATATTTTCTCCTATCTTTTCCAACGCTGTTTTCTTAGGATGAATGGACTGTAGCTATGTAATTTTGTGCTTACGCGCCGTAGAAAAATCCACGAATGAGAAATACGAACTTAACGTGTGTTGGCGCTATATGTCACGGAGAATCCCCATTCTCTGATCGCGTATATATTTCTGGCACGCTCGCCAACATTATTATTGTAATTACGGTACCATTAAACAATTAAACAGAAAGTTAAGTCATTGGAGCTGAACCACGCGCATATACACATTTACACTGGCAGTTACCGCATTTCCGCAGTCAAGTTATACGGCCGAAACCAATATAAAATATCCTGTACGCTCTACGCACAGTATGTAGACAGATAATAAATTATCCAGTGGAGGACACAGTTATTAGCACATAATTATTATTTTCAATAACCATGATTTTAGGAAAAGCGATAAATTCATACCTATAACCTTTTGTATGAAATATCTTCCCATAACAGGTGATGTCCCAATGTGTTAACCAGTTAATGCTAACACGTTGCGAAGTGTTTTGCAATACACTGTTCTCATTTGCTCATTTGCTTGCTCATCCAGAAATATTGCCGAATGGAAAATAAATTATTTTGATTTGGAAGTTTGGAGGGAAAATCAATTTGGACTTATTATTGCTGCCAGTACAAAAAAATGAACAACAATTAAGCATAAATACACTACAATAGAATGCTAAAAGTTCACTAAAGATATAACTGATTAAGCTAAGTGTTACTGAGCCCCACGAAAACACAAATAGAGTATCCCTTGATGATATTGTTCTCCGTAATTACTGAGAAAGATACTAATGTAAGACTCACTAAAATTAAGGGAAACTTACAAAATAACCATGAGATATAGGCAGGACATTAATATTGTACAAAAATAAAATATGCAACGTCCAAACAAAGATAACTATAGTTATCAGAAGTATGTTAAGCAATAAAAAATTAATAATTCTTTAATTTTTTGCTAATCATTAGCACATGTTTGACAGTTTTAATAAAATAAGATTGAACAAACGAACGTTTGTTTAAGCAAAACGGTAGAAACTACGTACCTTCTTAAACATGTGAAGAAATGGAGTTCCACTTCAGCGTTGGCTTGGTGCTGTAGCTGAACTGCTTTATTAGTTCCTTATAAATTTAGTTCCTCTGTAAGCGAGGAGATGGCAGTGGAATATCTGTTGAATTTAAAATTAAGTTGGCATGAAATTTAACAAAAATTATTATCAGGTTGCAAATTTGAAAAAAAGAAGTTATAAAGCCTAAAAGATATGATTATAGATTGTATCTAAACGACCACCATTGAGTACCATTTTAAGCTATTCTATAACACCCATTTCTTTTTGAGTGTTAATTTCATCATCGGTGAAGAATACTTCAGGTGAAGTTTATTTTTTTGCTATATTTTGTTTCTCTGGGTGCTATTTAATTAATTATTATAACTTCGCCTTTTATTATTTAATTATTTAAGAGTATCTAAACACTTGATATGTTCTAAAGTTATCACTGTCCAAATATTTCCTGAACATGGTGTCGCGATTTAGATTTTTCTTCTGGCCAACATACGCTTTCACATAAATTACCAGAAGATGACAATCTAATATAAAATGGAAGACCATGGTGTACTTGGCAAAAATTAAGTGTAACAGCCTTGAAACTAAATCACTAAACGATTAGCGAGTATTTTATTGCATATGTTGCTCTTTCTAATTTTGTATTTCAGAGTTTATAATGATATTACTTTAATAATTATTGTTAAAATCCGAATATAACTTCAATAATTATTAAAACTTTATTACTTTATTACTCATTAACCTAAAAGGAATTTCACCTCCTAAATATATCTAAATTCAAAATGCCCCCACGTGGTTTGTTTACACGTTTGCTTACTTCAAAAGCGACTTAACTAGAGGGCGTGATTGTTAAGGTATCCGATAGCCTAAGAGGGGAGTTTCCAATCTTATTTCAGGTATATAATCTTTGGCTATTTCGTTGAGTGAAGCCATAAGAACATATTGCGTAACAGTCTTCGGCAATCTGTCGAATGTTTAAGACTTGGGAAGGAATGAAAGCCCTATCAATACAGTGAGACGAAGAGTACGAATACTATATATACGGCGTGCCTTCAGCCACCGCGCAGTCAACAGACTTGAACCCTCTGGGATAAGATAAATATTTAAAAAAATTCTATAACCAACCAGTAAGCTTTAAAAAAAAACGCTTTACAAAGGGTTGGACTGAATATTGCAGAAAATCTTGTTTCTTGAATGCCAAGCAAATTGTCAAGGAATCATTGAAATCAAGTAATACCATTTAGGGCATATGTAAAAAGAGAAATTAATTTTTGTCACCCATTATTAGACTATACTCTTATATGATTCTGATGGAGATATTGTTTTTTTTCTGAAAACAACAATGTGTCTCAAGTATACCTTTACATAAGAAAAATTTCAAAAGGAAAATTATTTAGTCGTGTGTAAAAATACCACTAGGATTGCAAACAAATAACGTGCACTAAACGTTGTTCAAAATTTATTTAGAAGGTAAAAAAACAAATGGAACGAAAAAAAAGTAAAAAAATATGTATTACTATATCCTATGCCCAAATCTTGCTTCACTTTGTGCTAAACATTGGCGGAACTCTCTGGCAGGCTACGGTAATTTTAATTTCTTAACCGAATCTCATCTTCTGGAGGCGTCACATAAACTTGATCTTGAAGATATCTTCAAAGAAATGTGTCCATTGAAGTAATGGCTGGCGAACGTGCCGGCCATGGAATGGGTCCATATATCCCAATCCAAGAATCGACAAATATTCTGGTTAAATACCTATACAATACCTATATAAATAAATACAAATCTGTTAAAGAGGGCATTATGAGGGGTAGCGCCATCCTGCTGAAATATCACATTCCGAAATTCATTTAACTGTAGCCCTTCAAGAAAATTTTCCACATTTTGCGCAGAATTCCATGGTATTTATGCCGGTCTATCAATAAAAATAGGCCCAATGAGTTTATTGTGTAAAATGCCGCACCAGATATTTACAGAAAATCTGTGCTGAAAATGGCCTTCAACCGTCACATCCCTCTTTTCCTGAGCCCAATAACAATGATTGTTTCGGTTGAACGTACAGTGGAAAAACCACACTCCTCTGACCATAAACTTCTGTGGTAAAAGGATGGATCTTCTTGTGTAAATGGAAACGACAGAATGTCGTCCAGCGCTAAGGACCACCAGCTGAATTTTGGGTGGAATATACCCTCTTTTTTCAAAATTTGCTACACTGTATCCTTGGAAGTTCCTGTGTTACCGCAATGCATTTCGATTCCCGCTTGATGCTCATCATCTGCTTCCAATGCTAGGGCATTTTTACACACGACTAAATAATTATCTTGTTACTTTTTTAATTTTTTTCTTATGTAAAGGTATACTTATGATACGTTGTCGTTTTCAGAAAAAGAAATCTCCATCTGAATCATAAAAACAGTCCAATTTTTTTTTAAATGGCCTTAAAACTTTAAAACGCTTAAGGACTATAAATAATTTTATCCGCTCATTTTATAGCCTATATGCAACCATTTAATATCCCATTTCAATTATTAAAATCGGGCTATAAATAAAGGCGGTACAGACTCGTCCATTTTTATAAGAGAACCTTTATATCGTGGTATTTATTATTTACACTATATTATTTATACATATTTATAAACATCTATTTATTGTAAAATTGTTATTTTATGTTATTTTTTTGTAATTTGTTGTGTATCAATTAAAATATTAATAAATAACAGCCAAGATATATTTTTCAACCTTATATATATATACATATATCATTCATATACATATCTATGTATGTATGTACATTCTTAAAAGGATTTCAGTAATATCATTGGTGATAATCCAGATTAGTTTGACACATTTGAGTATTCAGAATTCATGATATGATTATGAGCTCGATAAAACTTTCTTCGTTGCTATTTAGTAAATACATGGAAAATATCTTATTAGATATATATTAATTTTCAATAATCATATAATCTCGATTTACGTCATAATCGTTTTCTTATAATTGGGGGTGTGTTGTATTTTTTAAAGAAAAAATTATAACTATACTTGTGATGGATTCATAGATTCAAATATATCCAATTTAGGTTTTCTGAAGCTAGAAAATATTTTGTTATCCCTTTTCTTCATGCAATTACTAAACAAATGAAGTTATAGTTAGCCTGCACAAACTTTTAACGCTCTAAATTGGAGTGTCAAAAACTGATCACAAAATCGCAATTACAGATTATACGCTACTGTATCTTGAGACTCGCTATTGGATTCGTCATTCTCCATTTCTAATGCACGCTTATAATTTCACAGGATTGGGAACCAAAAGCACTTGACAAATATAGCCTTCAAATTAGTAGTAATTAAAGTATTTCACTATTAACTATCAACAGAAGTTCTAGGTTTGGTGCCAGACGAATATTCGTTCTGCGAATATAGAAAATTGATATTTTCTCTTATAGAAAATATATTTCCACAAATATATTTGTCACTCACTATATACCTTTTACTATTTTAGTTGAAATGCATTCAGATGGAGCCCTTCGATCGAAATTAATGACTCTACATACTCAGGAACTTGACAGCTCTTGTTGATATTTACACGCATACAGGTCCTCGATAATAACCTTCATTCACTCAGCATCCCTGTCAGCTATTATTTAACTTAATTAAAACAAAACCGCGACGTCATGTTACCCGATAAACTAATTATTTAGTCCGATATTCAACCTCCTTTCATCCTTGATTAATGATCTGATAATAGTGCGTGTTGTTAGCAATGTAAAGAGGTCAGTTGACAAATCTTCGTCTAGAGTTCTAGACGTTGCTTGAGGTGAGAGTACAACATGCTTGGGCTAAATCTACCACCGCCTTCGGATAGATCGGCAGTTACAAAGTATGCCGGAGAAGAGCGGCAATGTAAAATGTGGAGTCATGAGATGCAGGGATAATGTTCCATTGTTTCGTATTGAGGAGGATTCAAACGCTTCTATACACGATTAGCGTGTATTAAATTTTTCGTACGTTAAGATCATAAATTGCGTTACACATATTTGGAGACACCTGATTTTTATAAGAAATTAAATTCTATACTAAATTTACTTTTTTCTAATATATTTGTATTCCCAGAATTTCTTTTTTCTGCAACTACATGCAGTTAAACCAATTCAGTTGTTCTTGTGTACACGTCAAAACAAAGTTGATTAAATCAACAAAATTAATGTAAATTAAATATAAAGAGTATTGGATTGATTAAAAGGATAGTTATAGTGTGAAAGTCCGTAACGCACTTGTTGATATGTTAACATGTTTTTGACGTGCTCTTTCAAGCGTTTGTAGTCTTGTGGTCTCTTTTGATTGTAATATAGTCATCTTGTCATAAGTGATGTATTGCGCATGAATATAGTAAGTACTACTAGCTCTCTGTACTCCATATATATTTCATATATTCTTCAGCTACGTGTATTCATACTGGCATTTTTAAAGCCACCCTTGTATATATTTACATATACACATACATAAATGAACACAGGACCTATTCACAGGTAATGTTGCCGTTTATTTTTCAAAACTGTACTTGTTCACACATTGCCTATTGGCGGCCGATGACCCATCATGCTTGCGAGTATACCGAACGTGTATGTATGCTACACACACATGCATATCATTCAGTATACAGACACTTACACACGTACCTACCCAATATATAAAATACCTAACCGATAGAGTAATACTTTGTCAAGCCTTCAAAGGACTTATTTTTTTTTAAGCCGTCGGCTGTATTTTATTCGCTTCGATAAGTATTGAATCTCTTATTCTTTTTTTCCAATTAGACAAATTATTTTACAAGTGTGCGTACTTTCACACTTAACCTATCAAAGAATGGAATTTTAATACCCCGATTTCTATGTTCATCTATTCTTGTTGTTTTTATACCACTATAAAGTGCTAACTAAAAAAACTGCAATTACCTGTGAACATATGTTGCCATGTGCAAATTTGTGTTTGCTATAATAACAATAACGATAAAACAAATAATGTAATGAAATACAATAACAATGGGAAACGGTTCTGGTTCGCAGATTAGATGGCCAGTGGCATATCAAAAAGTAACGGACCGTAGATTGGAGCGATATTGGTCAAAATTAAACTTTGGATGTAAATATCTTTCGGTATATTTATCTGTAAGTGCTATAAAAAATACCAAATAATCGGTTTTATTTACTTATCAAACTAGGGCTAACACAAATATGTTTTTCTTACTAGAAACATGCAAAAAATATTAAAGTGTATGATCAATGTTATACTTGAAGTGGGGTTCCTTTTATCATACCAGTTTTTTAAAATGCCTTCTAAAGTATCCCCAGTGTATGGTGCAGTAACAAGAAAAAAATTCACTACAACTAATATTTCCCATAATACTTTAATTCAAACACAACGGGGCGACTTGGATCAGTTGCATTATCGAAAGAGAAACGCTGAGTGAAAAATAATAAAATCCTGTGTGTAATATATTCCTCATTTATTTAAAAAAATATATTCTTATAATAACAGAACAATAGTTTTAAATTGATGCATGTAGCATCTCAAACAAGCAAAAAAACGGTACACAAACTTCTAAAACATTGATATTTTGTAGAAATGTATATATTATAGTCTTGTTTTTATCTTCAATTAATTTTGGCTGAGGCAAGATTTCGATAATGTCACTTTTGACAATTGCTGATACGTCTGATTCAATTATTTTAAACTTGTTTTTATTTTGAAAAGATTTCAGTCCATTTACCACTATTTCAGGAGAAACTTCCTCCACTAGACATATGTATTTATGTTTCTTATTTCTAGCAGAACTAAATTTGGCTAATAAGAAATCACCAACTTTGGGATCAATTATCCCAGTCTGTTACGGAATAAACGTACCGGTCTCTACTCTTGATTCAACTTCGAACATTTCCTCATCTTGCTCACTTTCTGTATTTTCTGCTCGCTCCACCGCTGCGATGCTTTTGCCTGGTTCCATATTCAGACGTTTCCCCTTGTTTCGCTGTTGTGATGCGGCATCAGAACCAAATCTTTGCTCCTTAAGAAAATTGGCTAATGCACTTTCTACATCATTGGTCACATTGTTTGGGTTTTCAATTGGGAGTTTTTTCAATACTTGCTCTTTGTTGCACTGATATATACTTGTAGCATAGAAACTAATAATGAGGTATCGTTTTATTCCGGGAGTTCGTAACATCTCCAGCAATTTGTTGTCCTTTTGTCTGTGAGTTTGTATTTTATCTAAAGCCTCCAGAGTTTTCTTGAGAAGACGTGGAAATGTAGCGTTTCGTACGCTTGTTAAACATAAATTTTGCAATTTCCAATCTGAAAGAATCTTACTGAATGTTCCTTTCATTGGTCGAAAAAAGGCCACATCTAGTGGCTGGTACAAATGAGTAGAATTAGGTACAAGGCATACGAAACTTATGTCATTATTCCTACAGAAATGTAAAACTTCTTCAACTATGTGGGATGACAAGTTATCATCAATTAAGACTTTGCGCCCTGGTAGTCGTTTAGCCTGTGGTAGAAAGCAACTTTTACCCCAGTCCTGAAAGCTTGGTACATCGTTCCATCCACTCGATGTCCGATTATATGACGTTTCACGACTGCAGCACGGTTTTTCGCAACAAGGATATTCAACAGGCCAATTCTCTTTCCAGGTATCGTAGAGTTGCAGGCTCTTATAAATGATATATGGTAGGAATAAGGTTGCATCTGCAGCCTTACAAACCATTACAGTGGTCGCACTCTTTGAGTGATTCATAATCTTTTCATGATATTTCAATCCTCTTCTATGGATACCTTTGGTTCTCCCGGGATCATCCGACATATTTGTTTCGTCGTAATTAAATAAATTGCTGGTGGTACATCTTTTACTGTATCTGCAAGGTTTTCAAAATAAGTTGTCAATGTTTCTCAGCTCACTAAAGCGCGAGCTCTTTTAATATTTGTAGCAACTCTCTGTGAGAATGAATGTTTGTGTCTGCTCAACACACGCCTTGCCCAATCAACAGCTGGTAGATTATTCTAAAATTGTCTTGCAAATCGTTCTTTATTTCCCAACTGAAATTTAGCTAGCATACGAAGATCTAACAAGGTTAGTGGAAATCCCCAGTCCGCGCACCTAGCACTCGATTCTAAAAGTTAGTCCTTCTTGTTCCGAAAATATAGTTTGACCACCAGGCATTTGGCAATGCTTGCCTGGTATTTATTGAATAAAGTTTCGTAAGCTATATTATATTTTTTGCTTGCATCTCGGATGGTTAATCTTCCCTTCACAATTTCAGAAACAGCTTCGTTAAGAATCGTATCAGTACAATTCTTGTACTCCCGAGTACCTGCTGTACGTTTGTATTGGGGCACCATGTTCAGACAAAGGTAAACGTTGAAGCGAAAGAAAAATATGTTAATTGTAAGATATTTTAGACTAAATGTCGAATAAATAACAATTGAGGTTACTTTGATCACCTAACAAAGTAGCTCCACCCGATCAAAGACACTCCTTTACACCAAAAACACTCTGGCAGGCAAATATAAATGAACACACATATAATAAGTATATAACCTAATACACATAAAATATATCCGGTTTATAATATAATTACAAAATCAGAACAATGATCATTCATCATCACTTGCCTTCCAATATGTGAAGTTATTTACATGTCATAGAAACACTCATTCGCATAAATTTACTAAATATTTTTTCCCAAAAAGGATAGCAGACACAGTCAGCTGGTTTACTTAATGCCATATACAAAATGTATCAGGCTAGCCAACATATAAAATTGAAATGGTTGTATTCAACCAAAGTCATGTAATTTGAGAAAAATTTAAGAATACGAAGTACTTATCAATTATTATTATATCTAGTCAATTTCGCTCCAATCTACGGTATGTTAAAGATTATTTTGAAAACGCATTGAAAAATAAATGATGATTGCAATTATGTATAATATAAAAATATAAAACAGTCATTTCAGGTAAGAATGTGCGAGTTAATAAACTATCAACTCTTAATCCTTATTAGTTTGCAAAAAAAATCGTTATAGTTATTAATGATAAGTCAGAAATAACTTATGGCAAAGTTGGGTACACCACAGAAAAATAAATCATAAATACATTCTCTCCGCAAAAAACACCCATGAAAAATTTTCTAGCGCCCCAATCGACGACGTGGAATATTGAGTACACTGCATAGGATCACTCCTCGTCTCACAATAAATAAATTGATTAATTCGGGACATGTGGGGCGGAATGGGGTAGCGGCTCAGAATGGGATGACGTTGTGACAGAACACGATAGGAAGAGAAGATCAAGCAAACCGTGACTGGATGTGTTGTAAGTGTCAATGGCTTGTTTTAAGTAAGTGTGTTTTATTTTGCTCGTGCTGTAAGTTTCTGGGCGACCTTTACAATATTACTTTAAAGTAAGACATGTTATATTTATTGTTTATAAGGATGATATGTTTGTATTACATTTTTCGATCGGTCTTTTACAAAATTCACAATACAAAAATCCAGATGGCATTTGTAAGAGTAAGTAAAATAATCTTTGCTAATGTAGTATAGTACTGGGGCAGAATGGGGTATGACGAAAGGGAATACTATCCCAATCTGCCTCACTTGTTTTGCAGCCTTTCTATGTTAATATGAAGCGAAAACGCGTAGGGTTATGGGAGGGATGCCGCTAAACAATACTTCCAAATGCCAATTTTGACAATGCCACTAGAATGTTTATGATTAATGCCGATCTACTTAATTCTCTTACCGCAAAGCACCAACCATACGCAATCTTAATCTTCGCACTACTGGCGTTATTACATTATTCATACTGATTTAATTTTCATCACAGCTGGCGCGTCACTACAAAAACAAAACCGAAAGACAAAGCTGATCCTCAGATAATATGAAGCCCACAGTAAATTATTTTCTCTCTCCGGAGAAATGGGATATAAGGGAGCAGCCCGTTCTTTTTTTTGTGCCGTCTTCTAATTTGGAAAAGTGTGTGAAGAAGGCACGACAAAATGCAGGGAAGTTTAAGCCGATTCTTACTGCATATTAGGAATCGGAAATAGCCTTGTATTTACTAGATCTGCCAAAAAGACTATTTGAAGTGACAGTAAAAAAGCTTGGTCGATTAGCATTCCAACTAGCGGCACGAAATGATTGTAGACATAATATCAACAAAGAGTCGGGAATGACAGGAAAAGATCGGGCTGAGAATTCCCTAAAACGTTATCATAAAAATGTGTTTGCGAAAGCCAGAGGCTACGTCAGATGCTCGAGCTATGCGATTTAATAAAGTGACCGTCTCCCAGTTCTTTAATCTATTAACTAAAGCTGTTGATCAGAACAATATGAGTGTAGATAGGATTTACAACTGTGGCGAAACGGGTATTACTGTAAATCCCAAACAATTATCAAAACTTATTGCAGCTAAAGGTCAGCGATAAGTCGGAGCGGTAACTTCTGCGAAGGGAGGTAACACCGTCATTGCAGAAATATGTTTTTCCGCTTGTGGAGTCTACATGCCACCGATGTTAATATTTCCGCGCAAAAAGAAGCGAAACGAATTCGAAATTGGCTTGCCTCCGGGAGGATGGGATGCAGTACAAGAATCAGGCTGGACGACTGCCGAAGTAACAAAGGAAATCCCAGTTTTACTTCTTTTAGACGGACATTCGTCTCATACCAAAAATCTAGAAGTGATAGAATTAGCAGGACGACTTGCCATTGTCATGATATCTTTCCCTCCACATTGTTCGCATCGATTCCAGGCTTTGGAGTAGCGTTGATGAAGTTGTTAAATCTCTATTATGCAGGAGAAATCAAAAAGTGGCTGAGGGCAAACCCAGGAAAAGTTGTCACGTTCTTTTTCGAAATTTCGTCATTATTTGGGCAAGCTCTAGTTTAGATTTGCTTATATGAGAATTGCTCCAAACGGATTTGAAGAAAACAGGTATTGAATCACTGTGTATATGATGCTCTACAAAGAATTACCGCGGCGTATATATAAAAGCCCTGATGCTACTGTGTCGACCGCAATCGTAATACATGTACATGGACGGATATGCAATAATAGAAAATGATTCATTCAAAAAACACATTGTTGACCGTATTTGCATAAATTTATTTTTCATTATCATTCATCTACGTTGCCGAAGATTTTGTATGTTTGCTACACTCATAGGAATTCCGAAGTATGTATTGCAGTAATTTGATCAGCATTTCGGAGAGGTAACGATAGTTGTTCATGTTAGCGGTATTTAAAACAAACATGTGGTAATCTCTTTGATAGCAGTGTGCGTAGTAGCAATTCAAGTTATATATATATTATTGGCAATATTCATCATTGTGTGTTAATTACACATCTCCAAAATCAATTTACTATCAATTCTGTGATATTTATATACCATGGAAACCTAACTCCATTATTAGGGTTTCCTACGGCTATCACAACTATTCTTACACTTTCCTTGATTTGACCCAAATCAAACGAAAGTATACTTGTCTAATACAATATTAACTAAACATATAGTCCAAACTTTTATGTACCATTCGTTCTAGAAAATATAACATAAATAACAAAAACCTTTAAACAAAGTTGCAAATTAAACATTTGCATAGTGGTTTAATCAACCAATCTTAAGTAGTTTCAAAGGATGAAAAATTAAATTGTAAATGCTCTAAATGCAACTACTAAAACAGTATATGCTTATAATCAAGTATTTAAGAAAAAAATCAGCTGTGGAGGCAGTTTATACGTAGCAATAGTTTTCATATTGTTATCTTAAAGTATCTATAATATCTGGTATTTTTAAATGATTAAGCTCTCATTATTGGGGTATTACAGAAGCGCTTTAGGTTATTCAAGGCAAAAATCTCTTATGCCCGGTTTCTGAAACGAAACCAACAGTTATCTGTTGGATATCTGGACGTTTTACAGTAGTTAAATATCGTGAAGTGGCCAGATATCGAACAGATAACTGCTATTTTACGTTTCAGGAACCGGGCATTAGCTAACTAACTGTCTATATGATTAATCTATTTTAAATTATTGTCGATCTATAAACCTAGCAGTCTAGCTCTTGTGCACGTTTGAATCTGATATCCGTTTAAGTTTATATTATTAACATCATAATTAGTATCGCCAGAGAAGCAAATGATCTTTGTTTTTTATTTATTATTAATTATTTATTGGATACCATCCGTAACTAATACCATTAATTATAGTAATATTGCAATTTGTATATCAGATCAGGTACACTTAATAATGTTTTTGAAGTTAGACTGATGTTATCTGCATAATATTGCATACTCGTCACTTTCCAAGTAATTTGGTACGTCACTTAAATATATAAGAAATAAGGTGGACCTGAGAATAGAACCTTGAGGTACCCGAATGTCGATATTTTAAGTTCGAATATTATTTCTTACTGCGTTGCCTTCTGAAATCGACTAACTAAATAACTTCTCAACCATTCCAGGCATCGTAGTATGCGAGTATTGGAGGGCCATTGGAGTATTTTTTGAATAACGCAATCGAAAGCTTTAGTCAAATCTATTAAGAACCGGTTTTATAATGCGTAAAGTCAAAGTAAAATCAAACACGTCTGCTCTCCGCTAAATTCTATATTCAACTATATTCCTTACAGTTAACCAATTGTGTATGTGACCCATTGCCTTTCTTTTATAATATGCAGGTAAAATTTGGTGTTCCAACTGGTACATGTTTTGCTTAATGTGTATTAGATCGAAGATAATATACTGAGCGGTCTTATTGTAGTATGACGAACATGACGCCTCATCATTACTATTAACAAATGACACAAACACTGGAATAACTATTCCATGGAATAACTTATACTAACTTATACAACTAACCCGACATTATTCTATGAATAAAGTTATATTAGGTTTATTCAGTGTTTATAAAGGCTGCCCTAAATGTGCTAAATTGGATGTTCCAGAATGTTAATGAATTTGCATTAAGTTCCTCAGAGCTGCCTTACTGAAAGTCAACTAATTGGGAGATAACTATTCAAATCATTAATATTAACCTTGTTTTTGTAAGTAGATTAGCTATAGCAGTTTTTAATTTTTATGGGAACAAATGAAAAGTTTATTACCGTATTTATTCTAATAAGCGCCTCGGCCGTGAAATCATTGCGACGGTTAAAAGAGGTTTATTTCGAATCAAACCAAATCTTCATTTTTATTCTTTTACTATCCATCTCGAAACAATTGTATTGCAATTTAGTTTTGATACAAAACAGCAGCGTTTTAGTATCACATACGGAATTCAATCTGAATGTGGTTAACGGGGATTCCCCCTACCAACTTTTGACGTTGATTGTGTGCACTTCCCATAAAGATGCCGTTGTGCAACATTTTTTGCGACGTCTGTTAGAATGCTGCGGTTATTGAAGGTGCGTCTCCAATTAGAATAAATACAGTATATACGTTAATACTTGAAGTATATAACATAAAGAACTTTTAACTATTGAATAGACAATAGAATCATCGCCAGGAGATGAAGAATTGTTGAGTTTATTATGTATGTTGATTATTTCTGCCTCTACTACCAGTTATAGGAAGCATAAGGTGGGTAACCAATATTATAGTTAATGCCTTGCTTGTATAATTTGGAATTATTGCCAATTTTAACAAGTAAAAATAGATACAACAATATTAAAAAGATAATATTATAATAAAACTTTATATAAAGCAAATATATTTATTTATTTAAATCATATGTATATCATATTTGCGATGACAGGCAAGGTATGTAATAACTATTCAAATCAAAATCACGGACTCACAGTACTAAATATCCAAATACCTAGTCTGTTAAATATGTATAAATAATTCTATGATTTTATGATCTATATAATTCAGAAACATTCTCTATACATCATTATACCTCATTTATAATTCCTGGATTACTATTAAAAGGAGATTTATAATTAGTGGAAAATACACAGTAAGTATACGAATATTTTTTCATTCTAACTTAGAAATCGGCTAGCACAGTATGTGAAAATCCTGTTTTATGTTGTACTATTTATATTAAACCCTGATACGCAAAACTGAAACTATATAAATGACTTTTCTTTGCTTTTTCATATTATTGTTCGATCGTTAACCATCTAATTATTTCACATGATAATTAAGAAATAAAAAAAAACGTACCTTGAACAGACACTTTCTACCGCATGTGCATTGCGTAGAAATTATTTAAATAAGGAAATAAGTAACCAATTATAAGTTGTGGTTTACAGAAGTTTCAAGGAAGATTGCAGATTTTAGACATATGCATGCTTCAGTACCGTTTTTGTGTCGTTAGTTTTGTAGGACATATTGAAAAGTCATTTCTGAAGCTAAGAAATAATATTTCGAAAATTATCTTGAAAATATTATATTTAATTTGAAATTTTGAATGAATGCGCCCATTTGTTGGTAACTGACTAGCAATAATTTGATACAAAGTACCAGCTAAATATATATTTATTTATTTATTCATTGGCCAACAAAATGACAGTTACAGTGAGTGGACAATCGTAAGACTGCAACATACATATGCAATAATCCATAAAAAGAAAAAGAAAGTAAATATCTAATTAACAACAATAGCCTGATAGTAATGCATAATCAAGGATCCATATTGAAACCTAATTAAAAACATTCTTCTTTATATGTACAAAATATTTGGCTTGCATTTGTTTAATATTGACGGCAAGTAAGAAAAGCGAGTATCAGTGGTTCTTCTTCTTCTTCTTGACTTCATGGCACGCAGAGATGAACCTAGTTCTGTACTCTTCCCATGTTGAAATTGGCTCTAATTCTGTCGAATATTTGTGGCGTTAATAAATGGTTACTGGATAATGAATTTAGTTTCCCGATTCCTCGGATAGGATGTAATGAGGTTTTCGATGTTTACCTTCAGTGGTGTTGCCAGCAGGTATGCAGTTATAAGTAACAAACAAATTCCTCGTACTAGTGAACTAGCCATGACATTCGTTCTAGGTTTGTGACAATAAAATCGCGATTTGATCTGCTGATTGGACGACGTATTATCAAATGAAGAAACAATTCTGGTGCATTAATATTGTTATGTGCGTTCGATTGCGACGAAGATCCAACTGATCTGCAAAAAAAAATAGAGAGCAAAGCCATATGGCTTTAACCCTGTATCGGATACTCCACTAGCTGTTGTAAAACGAGTATTAAGTAACCGTCCGTGAACTTGCTGCAGTTGGTAAGTGTCATGTTTATGGAATGGATATCGAATTAAAGATGTACCTATATTCTGGTTTAGAACGCGCAAAGCAACAATTTACCAACCTCCTTTGACGCATTACCACGTATAATAAAATTTAATGTTTTTAATACCGAAGCAGAGATTTCTGGATATGTGAACATCAAAGGTCAATATAGAGTCAAATGTGACTCCGGGATGGAGTAAATATTACGTGTGTACCTGACTACATTACACTTCTCTTCACTCAGTTGAGCCTGTTTTCCATACACCAGATCTGAAGTAAATCAACCTGACGTTGGAGGTAACGTACTAATTTGGAACAGTCCAATCTGATGCACACATCGTTAATGTATGTGGAAGACATAGGTGGTCCAGGATTGTTCCTTGTAGTACACTGGAAGTTGGAGAAAAGTTGCGGATTCGCAGGCAGTATGTGATACGCATCACATAGTGCCTTCTATGCGTAAGGTATGAGGAAAATCGGGTCGTAAGTCGTAATCCAAGCGTATTCAGTTTTTGAAGAAGAATAGAATGCTCTATTCGAAAATACTTTGCTTCTGTATAAATTATGTCTGTTTATTGTTATCTAAATTTTCGGAAATTAATGTCTAAATTTGTCACAGTAGTAAACTGTGCCCTTGCAAAAGAGGGCGCTGCGGGTTGTTTCCAGGGTCCAGAACCGGCAATTGGCATATCAATTTCGATAGCCA